>OY282453.1:7850440-7854651 GCA_958295655.1 Palloptera scutellata | reverse complement strand
AAATACAAATACAAATACAAATACAAATACAATACAAATACAAATACAAATACAAATACAAATACAAATACAAATACAAATACAAATACAAATACAAATACAAATACAAATACAAATACAAATACAAATACAAATACAAATACAAATACAAATACAAATACAAATACAAATACAAATACAAATACAAATACAAATACAAATACAAATACAAATACAAATACAAATACAAATACAAATACAAATACAAATACAAATACAAATACAATACAATACAAATACAAATACAAATACAAATACAAATACAAATACAAATACAAATACAAATACAAATACAAATACAAATACAAATACAAATACAAATACAAATACAAATACAAATACAAATACAAATACAAATACAAATACAAATACAAATACAAATACAAATACAAATACAAATACAAATACAAATACAAATACAAATACAAATACAAATACAAATACAAATACAAATACAAATACAAATACAAATACAAATACAAATACAAATACAAAACAAATACAAATACAAATACAAATACAAATACAAATACAAATACAAATACAAATACAAATACAATACAAATACAAATACAAATACAAATACAAATACAAATACAAATACAAATACAAATACAAATACAAATACAAATACAAATACAAATACAAATACAAATACAAATACAAATACAAATACAAATACAAATACAAATACAAATACAATACAATACAAATACAAATACAAATACAAATACAAATACAAATACAATACAAATACAAATACAAATACAAATACAAATACAAATACAAATACAAATACAAATACAAATACAAATACAAATACAAATACAAATACAAATACAAATACAAATACAAATACAAATACAAATACAAATACAAATACAAATACAAATACAAATACAAATACAAATACAAATACAAATACAAATACAAATACAAATACAAATACAAATACAAATACAAATACAAATACAAATACAAATACAAATACAAATACAAATACAAATACAAATACAAATACAAATACAAATACAAATACAAATACAAATACAAATACAAATACAAATACAAATACAAATACAAATACAAATACAAATACAAATACAAATACAAATACAAATACAAATACAAATACAAATACAAATACAAATACAAATACAAATACAAATACAAATACAAATACAAATACAAATACAAATACAAATACAAATACAAATACAAATACAAATACAAATACAAATACAAATACAAATACAAATACAAATACAAATACAAATACAAATACAAATACAAATACAAATACAAATACAAATACAAATACAAATACAAATACAAATACAAATACAAATACAAATACAAATACAAATACAAATACAAATACAAATACAAATACAAATACAAATACAAATACAAATACAAATACAAATACAAATACAAATACAAATACAAATACAAATACAAATACAAATACAAATACAAATACAAATACAAATACAAATACAAATACAAATACAAATACAAATACAAATACAAATACAAATACAAATACAAATACAAATACAAATACAAATACAAATACAAATACAAATACAAATACAAATACAAATACAAATACAAATACAAATACAAATACAAATACAAATACAAATACAAATACAAATACAAATACAAATACAAATACAAATACAAATACAAATACAAATACAAATACAAATACAAATACAAATACAAATACAAATACAAATACAAATACAAATACAAATACAAATACAAATACAAATACAAATACAAATACAAATACAAATACAAATACAAATACAAATACAAATACAAATACAAATACAAATACAAATACAAATACAAATACAAATACAAATACAAATACAAATACAAATACAAATACAAATACAAATACAAATACAAATACAAATACAAATACAAATACAAATACAAATACAAATACAAATACAAATACAAATACAAATACAAATACAAATACAAATACAAATACAAATACAAATACAAATACAAATACAAATACAAATACAAATACAAATACAAATACAAATACAAATACAAATACAAATACAAATACAAATACAAATACAAATACAAATACAAATACAAATACAAATACAAATACAAATACAAATACAAATACAAATACAAATACAAATACAAATACAAATACAAATACAAATACAAATACAAATACAAATACAAATACAAATACAAATACAAATACAAATACAAATACAAATACAAATACAAATACAAATACAAATACAAATACAAATACAAATACAAATACAAATACAAATACAAATACAAATACAAATACAAATACAAATACAAATACAAATACAAATACAAATACAAATACAAATACAAATACAAATACAAATACAAATACAAATACAAATACAAATACAAATACAAATACAAATACAAATACAAATACAAATACAAATACAAATACAAATACAAATACAAATACAAATACAAATACAAATACAAATACAAATACAAATACAAATACAAATACAAATACAAATACAAATACAAATACAAATACAAATACAAATACAAATACAAATACAAATACAAATACAAATACAAATACAAATACAAATACAAATACAAATACAAATACAAATACAAATACAAATACAAATACAAATACAAATACAAATACAAATACAAATACAAATACAAATACAAATACAAATACAAATACAAATACAAATACAAATACAAATACAAATACAAATACAAATACAAATACAAATACAAATACAAATACAAATACAAATACAAATACAAATACAAATACAAATACAAATACAAATACAAATACAAATACAAATACAAATACAAATACAAATACAAATACAAATACAAATACAAATACAAATACAAATACAAATACAAATACAAATACAAATACAAATACAAATACAAATACAAATACAAATACAAATACAAATACAAATACAAATACAAATACAAATACAAATACAAATACAAATACAAATACAAATACAAATACAAATACAAATACAAATACAAATACAAATACAAATACAAATACAAATACAAATACAAATACAAATACAAATACAAATACAAATACAAATACAAATACAAATACAAATACAAATACAAATACAAATACAAATACAAATACAAATACAAATACAAATACAATACAAATACAAATACAAATACAAATACAAATACAAATACAAATACAAATACAAATACAAATACAAATACAAATACAAATACAAATACAAATACAAATACAAATACAAATACAAATACAAATACAAATACAAATACAAATACAAATACAAATACAAATACAAATACAAATACAAATACAAATACAAATACAAATACAAATACAAATACAAATACAAATACAAATACAAATACAAATACAAATACAAATACAAATACAAATACAAATACAAATACAAATACAAATACAAATACAAATACAAATACAAATACAAATACAAATACAAATACAAATACAAATACAAATACAAATACAAATACAAATACAAATACAAATACAAATACAAATACAAATACAAATACAAATACAAATACAAATACAAATACAAATACAAATACAAATACAAATACAAATACAAATACAAATACAAATACAAATACAAATACAAATACAAATACAAATACAAATACAAATACAAATACAAATACAAATACAAATACAAATACAAATACAAATACAAATACAAATACAAATACAAATACAAATACAAATACAAATACAAATACAAATACAAATACAAATACAAATACAAATACAAATACAAATACAAATACAAATACAAATACAAATACAAATACAAATACAAATACAAATACAAATACAAATACAAATACAAATACAAATACAAATACAAATACAAATACAAATACAAATACAAATACAAATACAAATACAAATACAAATACAAATACAAATACAAATACAAATACAAATACAAATACAAATACAAATACAAATACAAATACAAATACAAATACAAATACAAATACAAATACAAATACAAATACAAATACAAATACAAATACAAATACAAATACAAATACAAATACAAATACAAATACAAATACAAATACAAATACAAATACAA
>OY282453.1:7675440-7845440 GCA_958295655.1 Palloptera scutellata | reverse complement strand
CTCAAAAAACCGCTTCGTGGACACCGTTTTGAGTCAATTGAAGACATTAAACATGAATAGCTAAGCGCATTGAAGGCTATTCCGGAAATTGACTTTAACAACTGTTTCGAGAATTGGAAAAAACGTTGGCACAAGTGTATTGGGGCCGGGGGGGATTACTTTGAAGGGGCCAAAATAGATTTGGAAGAATGAATAAAAAAAAAATTTGAAATTATGAACAAAGTCTTACTAACTTTAGCCCACAGTAGTATGTAATTAAATAAAAAAAAACTTAAAACTTCAAAATAAATGTAAAAAAATTTTTCTTTGTATATTTTTACAAAATGAAATAAGTAATTTTGCCTTGACTAAATCAAAAACAAAAAAATTCAACAATGAAAACAGAAAAAAAAAGTAAAAATAACTTAAAATATACTCGAGAACTTTAAAATCTTATATCCCAAGCAAAGCATTTCCATAGAAATTTTGCGAAATTTTTTTAATTGTTATATTTTTTATCTATATGCATGACTAAATATGCATATATAAGTTTTTTGAATATTAAAACATCTCTAAATTTACAGAAGTTGTCCATTTAATACTTTATAATTAAAGTAATTGTTAAAAAGTGGATTTTAAGCATTTTAAATTTTTCTTAGTTACAGTTCTATCAAGCTATTCTAAACGTAATGAAAACTTTAGTTACATCAGACATAGGGAGATTCCCCGAAATATTTGTAGTCATGCTCGTTTAATTGAGCAACACTCTCCCGTTTAATTGCGCTAGAAATATATCGATTTTTTATTCAAAATGTACTTAAATTACTCGGCTAATTGGATTTTCCAGTTAACTGATCCAAAAATTGTGCAATTAAGCGGGGATTAATGTATGCCAAATAATAAATATTTTCAAGTTTACACACCAAAGAAATAAATGTTGGTACAGTTTCGATTCGCTCTTTTTAAATGGAAAAATAGTAATTTCTTGAAATAAATGAATAATAATATGTACTTTCGGGTATTGTATAAAACTAATGATGGCCAGTAGCAGAAGCATAAGCTTTTCAAGTTAAAAATAATATTTTCTAAAATAAACATATTTTTAAGAAATATATTTATCGTACAGTGCGCTAAACTGTCGAAGCAAGTGAAAAAAACCTTTTTTAATAGCACGGGAAAAAATATTGTTGTATTTTTGAAATCACTCACACACTTTGAAAAGTGTGCTTTTGATAGCAGTTAAGTAAAAGAAACCTATTTTCTTTGTAGCAACAATGTATAATAATTAAGTATGTCATCTTCTATCGCTTATTGCACTAAAAACAAACGGTCTGGTGGTGGTATTCTGTCTGTTATATCACAGACAAAATATATGCGCTAAGCATTTTCCAAAAAAATTTAACAAAAAAAAAAAAATTTAAAAAAAACCGAATTTTATTTTCCAAACTTAAGAATGCGCAATGAATTTTTTCTGCTTTCCCGAACCGTATGCAAAAACCTTCCAGATCTGTTTGATCACCGTAGGTGCGATCTGTGTACTATATGTACACACACTTCTTGAAGATTTGCTTGTTCGAATTTTTTAAAAATATATTTTATATTTTTTATTGAAATAGGCCAATATTTTGTATATTTTGTAATATACAAAATATACAAAAATATCGCTACCTTAATTTGCTAAAGCCCTAACTCGATTTTTAAAGAGAAGCGTATAACATTTTGAAACTTTAATATTCACCATACTTTTTTCACAATTTGTAATTTAAAGTAAAAGAAAAAAAAAACTTAAGTTTTAGGCCAAATTGGTTCCAAAATTTTTGGCTGAGATGTAGTATAGTATATGGATATAATGCAATGACATAAAACGTTGCAGCGCCCATTTATTAAGGGTGACTGATATTTTACAAAAGTGAATGAAATTTTTATTTGGATCGATAAATCAATTCCTGCCATTTACTTTTTAAAGATAATTTCACTTCAATGTGGCCCGCGGATACGCTTCAAGTGATCCATTCTGATCGTTCAATTTTGGCACACTTTTCATTCCTCCGTCGCATTGCTCGATTATGGAATAAGTTTTCTTAATAAGTGTGACCTGGCCAAATTCAAAGCGAACGTTCACCAATACTTATCTTTCTTTCTCCATCTTACATACGATTCATAGCGGTTAATTGCCAATTAAAATAAAAAAATAAAAGAATAAAAAAAAAAAAAATGTCAATGTTAGGGCCAAATGAGTTTCAACATCTCTTTACAGAATTTTTTCCATTCAGTTTGTTCTACTGCAGTCAACAGATTGGGTTTGTTGCGTTAATTATAAAGAGAAGCCAATACTGATCTTGCTTTTTTTTTTAATAATTTAACTGCACGACAGCCCGAGGAGGGCCTAGGTCGAGCTTTTCGCATCCACTTAAGTTGTGCGTGTTATATTTGTACATGAGTGGAAGGGACCTACAGTTTTATGCCGAATCCGAACGGCGAAGTGAAAAGCTTTTCATAAGCAATTTTTACTCTTGTAAGTTTGCCATTGCATACCAAGAGGTGATGCTGTGTAGAAAAATTGTTTTTTCTACTTTTTGATTTTACCTGTGACAAGATTCGAACCTCGGACAATCTGCGTAAAAGTCCAACACACTACCACTACGCCACAGCGACCAATCACTCTGTATTAGGTTGACGTATTAAGATAGAGGTTCCAGGAAATCAGTTTTGTTATCAGTAATGTATCTGTGTTTACTTCTTGTTGTGTGTTGTGAACCTGCTTCAATATCACAATGAAAGAATATGCATTGGCATGACTGCGTTAGTGCATTTTGGTAATAAATATTTTGAGCTTAGTCTCTAAATTCCTCTCCTAAATACATCTCAAAATAAATTGAAATCAAACCATTGCGATTAGATCCACGTTAAAAATTCAAAACATCTTGTAAATGTATGAGCTCATAGCTGCACTGTTTTCATCATCGGATTCCTGATAACATATTCGAGGACTAAAGTATGATGCATGAAAATACCACAGATTTGGCATCTAAAGCAAGATTTTCGGTATGAAAAGTTTAACAGTTTTTACACTAACCCTCCAATTTCTCGATAAACCCTTATTTTCGAGAAAGTTTGGTAAACCTTTTTTTAAAATGCTCATAAAGTGTAAATGGCTTGGAATAATGACATACTTCCTTCAGCAAAAACGTTCCTCATTATATGGGAAAGGTGGCGTCCATACCTCAAAATTACTCTCTGACTAACTTAGACATTTGTACCAAAAATTTGTTTGGTTCTTCATCAATAATTGATCTATATTCATAGCTAGGATTCAAAAATGTACTTTTCCCGGCTTTTTTATTGTAATATATTTTAGGAAAAATTTAGGCTATTTCAGGCTAGGCTTGGAAAAGTGCGCGAGGTACTTCCCATACAACCCCATTGCTTTTATAGGTACATGTCCGGAACGACTTACATTACTTTTACACTAATGATATTTGGTACAAGGTCGTTAGTTGATAATCCCATGCTACAAGAAAAATATAGTTTGGTATTCGATCTACATAACATGCTTAGAGCTATAAACATGATTGAAAAGCAATATTTATTACTTGGCCCATCATTAGTTACATTATGGGGACGGTGCACGGTGCAATAATAGGAAAGTTTTTTGTTGTCTCTGCGTTGCGTTTTCAAGTTTTGCAATTCTGCTGCACTTGTATCATGCCAGGGCATAGACTTAGAGAATCCCCCTATTATATTAAAAGCAGGATTCAGACAAATTCGCACACTGAATAAAAATCCCATACATAAATTTAAACAAACACATCTTAGACAAACCAACACATATTTTTTTTCCATATAAATTTTGTTGGATTTCGATCACAATCGTGAATGTGTTTCGTTTCAATATCTGTTGTCGTTCGCGTACTTCAAAAGTAGACGTATGGTTCGGACGCAACACACACGAACCATACACAGGTTGGTGTACGCAATACTTTGCGTTCGCGTATGGTTAAAAAAGAATTCATTCTCCATTCGCGAACGGAAAAGTCAAAGAAATTTTTGGTTTATTGTTATGCTGAGCGTTGTATACATAAATTAATGCAAAGCTTACACAGGATGTTCACGGAATGATTTAGATTTGTTGCAATTAAATTAGATGCATTTACGAGTTGGTTGATATGCTGTGCTAGCTTGGAGTATGCGAAGTACTTAGAGTATTATCTGTAGAACTTGAATTTTTTGGAAATGATCATTAATATACTCTCTAAGACTTAATATGGAAATAATAATATCGTAGGTACAATTCCTTCTAGTCGTATTATCTACACATAGTAGGCTTATATCCTGATTTCCTGTCCTTACGATGGTTCGAATTTTTTTTGCAATATCTCTCACATCCTTGATTTCCATTTCCAAAGTTCCAATAAAATCGTATGATGCTAATCGTATCGTGTGCGCTGTACAACGAATAATTGAAAATACTGAGGAAAGTTGGGTCTCAATTGCTTCATACGTATTTGTACTGTTAAGTTCATCATCTTCTTCTGTCGTCGTTATTCCTGCAATTCTCGACACTAGTCCAATAAAACATTTTAAGAACTCTTCTCTATTTAAAGTACTGTTTAATTTGGTTACAGTATTTTTTTTTTCAATACCCTTTCGAAGCATTCCATCAATAATAATGTTATGCATTAGCTCATATGCAATGTCGTTTAAAATTTGAATTGCATGTAGTTCTTTTCTGCAAGTTTCAACGAGGCATGTAAATTTTTTTGTTTCGTCATTATAAGATTCATCGTTCGCGAAGAGAGAATGAATTCTTATTTAAGCATAAACGAACGTAAAGTATTGCTGTACACCAACCTGTGTATGTGTATGGTTCGTATGTGTTGCGTCCGAACCATACGTGTACTGTTGATGTATTAAAATGAAACACATTCACGATTGTGATCGAAATCCAACAAAATTTAGATACACAAAATTGATATGAAAATAACATTATGTGTTGGTTGCTTTTCAACAATACATTGTGAATTTTCTGAACACTGATAAAAAAAAGAAGCTTCTATGTATGAGACCTATATGACGTTGGCCGACAATTGCGAGATATTGCGATTTAAAAAGATGGAATCGTTTGGAGTTCGTAAGGAGGTGAAATCTCCAACTTTACGAGGTCTACAGAAAAATAATAAAAAATCAATCAAATATTAACCATGATGTTGACCGACATGAAATTACTACTGACTTCAGAAAAAAAAAACAACACATTCAACTGATGGAGAATTATTAGGAGGTGAAACGAAGTCAAAATGTTATATTACGAGGTCTACGGTTAATAAATAAAAAAACTGAATTACTGAGCATGAAGTTGCCATACAAACAGTGATTAGCCCAATAGGCAAAATTTTAAAAAATTATTTAAAATATTAACTCTGACCCCTAAAAGAAACCATAACCTACAACCGATGGAGGATTGATTGGAGGTGAAACGAAGTCAGTTTCCATCGTTACGAGGTCTACGGTTAATAAATAAAAAAACAGTAAATTACTGAGCATGAAGTTGCTATACAAGTCATTAGCCCAATAGGCAAAATTTTAACAAATTATTTAAAATATTAATCCTGACTTCACAAAAAAATCAGAACCTACAATCGATGGAAAATTGATGGAACGTGAAATCAAGTCAGTTTCCTTCGTTACGAGGTCTACGGTTAAGTAATAAAAAACAGTCAAATACTGAGCATGAAGTTGTCATTCAAACAGTGGATTAGTCCCATAGGCAAAATTATAAAAATAATAAAATATAATGGAAAATCGATGGAAAATCGATGGGAGGTGAAACAAAGTGACTGACATACAATGATTAGTGTCAAGGCAACTGAGCTCTCTTACACCATTAAATTACTCATAAAAATTTATCGACGGCACATGGATCATAGACCTTCGTTACGAGGTCTACGGTTAAGTAATAAAAAACAGTCAAATACTGAGCATGAAGTTGTCATTCAAACAGTGGATTAGTCCCATAGGCAAAATTATAAAAATAATAAAATATAATGGAAAATCGATGGAAAATCGATGGGAGGTGAAACAAAGTGACTGACATACAATGATTAGTGTCAAGGCAACTGAGCTCTCTTACACCATTAAATTACTCATAAAAATTTATCGACGGCACATGGATCATAGATGATAACCATCTAAGTCAAAGAGGTATTCATGCTAGATAACAGTGTTGAGATATATAAACAGTAAATTTGTTTTATCTAACTGGCCCAATTAAAATAAGCTCGAAGCTATATAAAAACTGAGAATATTTTAAGGATTCTTTAAATTAAAAGAAGAGTGGTAGAGAATAGTAGAAGAAAAAACTATTTCAAAAAGTAGTAGAGAAGTTATGAAAAACAGTAGTAGAAAGGTAATAGGAAATAGTGCTAGAATAGTAAAGAAAATAGTAGTAGAAATAATAGTTAAAGTGGTAGTCAAAATAGTACAAAATAGAAGTCAAAATTGAAGTGGAAATGGTGGTAGAAATAGTAGCATCAAGTTGTCAATCCCAAGATTCACCATCACCAACTCTTATTCGTTTTAAAAGGAATAAAGAGAAAAAAAAGTAAAAAAGTGTGACATGAATATTTATGTACAAAATTGCAATCGTGTTTTGCGCATTGCCCGATGTGCAAAATCTAGGGACTTCTAAATTTCGTTTGTTTTCTCGAAATCTGAGACTGTAATAATTGTGGCTACAGGGAATAACAGCTAAAGTCGACTTAGAAAATATAAAAACTTATTGCATAATTTGCATTATAAATCCAAAAATATTGATCCTATAGATTAATGTATTGTACATACATATGTGACTGTTTGAAGTCAGAGCCAAAGTTTGTCACCCCAGTCCACCTTTTCTTCGTTGCAATATCGAACAATCAACTACCAGATGCGAAACACTCATTCAATTCAATACATAGCATGGTATAGAGTAAAAATCCTAAATAAACTAAAAAAAAATTTTGATATGAAAATAATTTATAACCGACTAAGAGCTGTACAATAGTCTAGGAATGATGACAAAAAAAAAAAACCACACAACTACTAAATTATCTAGTTTACATTTTTCATTAATTTATTGAAACAAAAATGTCAAGGCGTAATATTTCCATACTGTTTTAAGAAGTATATTTTGAAGGAGTGAGATACAACTAGGCCCAAAATCACCACTTATCAATACAAACTTTGAAAATCAGTACAAATTAGTGACTTACAAAAATCAGTTCTTTTCATAATACTTGTAGTGAAATCAGTACGAATGGCAAACCCATGTAACACAAACAATTTCTGTCCATTTTTCTGAAGTCTGAAGCTTTATCTATCTGATTTAACGTAATCAAATAAAAATAGCGATATAGAACTAAAATCAACCCAGCGTGTAGGTTCAGGTTATTTTTAGAGGTAAGGATCAATATTTTAAATATTTTTTTATGATCCCTTTGTGTAGGACAACTTCATGTTCAGTAATTGACTGTTTTTTTTTTATTAATTAACCTTATTAATAGACCTCGTAACGATGGAAACTGACTTCGTTTCACCTTCCATCAATTTTCCATCGATTGTAGGTTCTGATTTTTTTGTGAAGTCAGGATTTATATTTTAAATAATTTCTTAAAATTTTGCCTATTGGGCTAATCACTTGTATAGCAACTTCATGCTCAGTAATTGACTGTTTTTTTATTTATTAACCGTAGACCTCGTAACGATGGAAACTGACTTCTTTTCACCTCCAATCAATCCTCCATCGGTTGTAGGTTATGGTTTGTTTTAGGGGTCAGAGTTAATATTTTAAATAATTTTTTAAAATTTTGCTTATTATTGTTTGTATGGCAACTTCATGCTCAGTAATTGACTGTTTTTTTATTTATTAACCGTAGACCTCGTAATATAACATTTTGACTTCGTTTCACCTCCTAATAATTCTCCATCAGTTGAATGTGTTGTTTTTTTTTTTTAAGTCAGTATTAATTTCATGTCGGTCAACATCATGCTTAATATTTGATTGTTTTTTTATTATTTTTCTGTAAACCTCGTGACGTTGGAGATTGACTTCGTTTCACCTCCTTACGAACTCCAAACGATTCCTTCTTTTTAAATCACAATATCTCGCAATTGAGCTACATAAAATTTTAACTAGAGTAGTTAGTGTGATTAGTATTGATTATCTAATATTTTCAGAGGTTTTAAATTATTTATATGCAAATCAAATTAACTCTTTTCTTTCTTTTATTCCTCGCTATAGATTACGATACTATTATTACCAGAGAGTTTGAGAGAAACTTCTTAATATTTATAAACCTAATTTAGCATTAAGCAAAATACGAATTAAAAGGCGCTAGATCGAAGTAATACCTATTCTTTTTTACTACCGTAAGGCGTACGAAAACCAAATTGGAAGTAATAAGAAAACAAAATATATACCACTTAACACATAAAAATAAAAACAGTTTTTTATGTATTAAGACAACATAAAAAATAAAAAAATACAAAACTCATTTAAAACAAAACTGTTCAGCATACTTACATAAAACGTAAAAATCTCAGCATGGGAGTGGCTGACGAATTCGCTCCCAGCTTCATTAAGAAGCCACAATTACGCCAAGAGGATGACGGTAATCGTTTGATATTCGAATGCCAATTGCTGTCATCGCCTAAGCCCGATATTGAATGGTTCCGCAGTGACAATTTACTTGTGGAGGATGAAAGAACAAAGTTTAAAATTCAATCTATTGGCGATAATAAATTCGCTGTAGTATTAGAACTCGATGATGTTATCGAGAATGATGCCGGTCTATATAAAGTTAAGGCCAAAAATAAATCGGGTGAAGTGTCAGCATCGATAAATTTGAATTTTACACGTAAGTTTCATTCACCAAGACAAATATACTTATGTACCTATATATTTTATAAGATATGGGGTGGTCAGAGAAAAATTTATAAGTTAAACATTACAAGAAATAAATTTCGTTTATCACCCTATGTATATGTATGTAGAATATAAGTGAGTTGGCACTACAGTAATCTCCGGTTAATTGAACCATAAATTTTACATTTTCATAGATGCGATTAAGCGGGGATTACTGTATTTGATTACTAGTAAATTTTTAAAATAGAAAAAGGAAGTCTGAACTTGTTTAAACTTTTTTTTGTTACGGATAAACGACGTTTGAACAGTAAAAATTGTATTTTCGGAATATTTGTTTCTAGTAAAATATTGAGTTAGTTGGAAATCTATGAATGGGTATTTAGTTTATGTAAATTTAGTGAAATACCGATATAAATCGGTATATAGAAATGTCGATATTTCGCCATTTTTTATCAAAAAGCTTATGGGCCGATACACCGATTATCCATATTTTTATGTCATACTTCTATAAGAAATTGTTACCCTCAGATGTAAAAAAACCTTTTTTTACCATATATACATATGTATATGAGTTTCAGATTTTCGGACTATTGCCCATATTTTAATCAATGTACTCCCCAAAATCAAAGTTTTTTAGTTAGGAACCTTAACTGTGGCCTAATATAATACTTTTTCAGAGGTATTCTTTATTTACGAGAGAGCATATTTTTTCCAGAATAATTTGATCAAAAAGTTTAGGCACTGTTGTACGAAAACATAATATTTTTATTATTTTATAGTTTTTGAATATCTAATAATTACCCACATATAAGTATTTTACAAATAATATTGTATATTCTTACGTGGAATTTTACATGTAATACATATTAAGTGTGTTTACTTTGTAAACAGTTAATGGAATAATCTTTTTTCTTCTAATTTTTCTTGTATTAATTTTAATTAAAACTCAGCTGCTGATGAACCAAAAGAAAAGTAAGACAAATTGTGAACCAAATCTATATTTTTAATTATTTGAACATATAGGCAAAGCTTTGTTGAGAAATGCACGTTAAAATATACAGGGTGGTTACGTACGTTTATTGATTGCTTGTAAGAAAATTACTTCTGATTTCTTTTCCTACCTACTTCATACATATATTCCTTGCTAGGTGACGGTACACATTGGTTCATATAAAAAGTATCCGCGGTTGGTACCCACTAATCTGTCATGTGGTTGAGAGCTTGCGTGTCGATCTTGCTCCATCAGTTGCAAAATTTCATCTGCTTTTTCAGTGACTTTCAGTGTCTTTTTGATATCGAAATTTACGGAACGGAATCAAACAAACAACTCCTGGGTCTGACTCACAGCATCCTCACCGTAAACCGCACAAATTTTTTGGTGATTTTGCAGCGAGATTTTTTTTTTCTTTAGTAATAAAGCGTCAGATAATCAATCATTTTCAAACCAATGCAATTTTTTACACTAGCGACGAATTACACAACTGTCTTCACACATTATAGCCTTTACCTTTCAAACATGTGACATAATCGGATTTGGAATTGTTGCCAGATTTGGGTACCAAATCATCTTGTAACGGAAAACCGCGGATATTTTTTATATGATCCAATATAAAAGTTGTCAATAATATGATTCAATTTACCGGAATAGAAACTTCATATATCTACATATGTTAATTTAGACACATACATATGTACATAGCCACAGACAAATGTATGAGTTAGATCGACCCTCAATATTTGTACGTATACACTCTATAGAGAAACGCTAAGCGCTAACAGCTATTTAAATACCTAGTTTTTAATAATTTATTTTAAGCTTACTTGTTAAACATTTATTGTTTTAAGCATACATACATATGCCTTTTAAATTTGATTGATAAAACTTAAATTCGCTTTTTACTTTCAATTTTATAAAAAAAATTAAAAAACAAATAAATGCAAACAAAATTAATACGTTATTGAAAACCAGAGGGAGTATTCACATTAGACACTTCACGGTAAGTATGTCTGTATGTGTGCGATATGACATCATTACATACAAATCACACCGTAACTATAATAAAACTGGAAAATTTTTAGGAAACGGGGAAAAAATGTTTAAGTACAGATTGACAATGGGAGTCCCGAAACATTTTTCGAAATCCCCGGATTACGGGATTCAGATATTATAATCAAGGGATCCCGAGATTATAATTTGCTAATTTTTTTACTACAATTTGAATATTTTCGATCAGTTTCTGCTTTCACTTTTCATTTCGGGAAAGAAATGTGTTTTTTTTTGGAAGAGTAATTTTTGTTTACTCTCATTTCGCTACCTATAGATTGTGTCCAAAAAGTAAGGAAATATACCTAATACGTAAAAATTCAGCGTTGCATTATAAACAAATAAAAATAAAGTGTGAAAAGCTTCAATTTAATTTTATGATTAAGAATATTGCATATAAAAATTTAATTTTTTGAAAATAATATGTCATTTTATGTATTAAACACTCATATTATTTTAATAAAATAAATGTATATACAATATAGTATGTATATATATTTAGTATATATTGTATATATATATATATGTATATTGTATATATTTAGTATATTTGATATTTAGTATGTATCCGCAGCTAAGCAAAAATATTTCTTTCTCGTTTCCTGAACAATTTTAAAATTTGAGTTGTGTCCCTTTGTAATTAGGATGCGATATGTATGTATCTATGTATGTATGCATATGCATGCATTCGTTCACTCAATACATGTGTAACAAACAAGAATGTGTAAAAAAATATCTCCAATGTCATGGTTAAGTTAGCAATCTCATTTGCCAAAAGTTTTCATTAATAATTTATATATGTTTTCTACAGATTTGTAAACGTTTTTTTTGTCAATTCCCGTTCCTTTCTTGAATACCATTTCTTAATTGAATTTTTTAGCGAAAAATATTCAAATGGTTAAAATTACATTTGAACTTCTATTATCCGTGAATATTCTTATTAACCGGCAATGTGTTTTTTCGGTCGCAATACTCTACATTATAGTAGATCTGTTTTAGAGAAATAGCTTTGCCAAAGACATTAATACGAAATTCGTTATGTTTTATAAGTTCAGCTAATTTATACGTATATACTTATAAGACCTCTATTACAAACTTTAACCTTTGAAAAAAAAGCTTATTCGACGTAGTAGTAATATTAAGTGATATTAATAAGTAATATTAAGTGACTGGTGTTATTAGAAACCGAGAGATTTGGATTCATAAAAATCAACCTATATTTTGTCGCCTAGTATAATTATAAATCCTTTAAGCGCAATTTGAATGTCAGAATATGTAAAAATTTTAACCATTAATTAGTTTAAACATAGTTTTAAATGTATTTCTGACGAATTTTCAAAATTAATTTGGAAAAATTGATATTTGCAGAAAAGGTAGCAAATTACGGGTAGCGCCATTCTTAATGGCGCTTAAGAAAGAGGTACTTAACCGGGGTTTACTGTAGTTACTGCATTAGGGGAGCAAGCTTGCAAAAACTTGTACAGCACAATATTTCAAACAAAATATACATACCTGCAGATCTCATTTGGCTACTTGCGGAGAGTATGACCTACCCTTTTACGGATTTCTTCAGTTATAGATGTTTGATTGCATCAAGCCCAACTTTGAGTTTTGGATGCTGTTCGGTCACCCGATCTTTAACATTCTTCTTCATTTGTTGAAAAAAACTTGCAACTTATTTGCTAGGCTGTCTGCCATTAGCTGGTCGCTTTGGCGTAGTAGTAGTGCGTTGGACTGCTACGCAGAGTGTCAGGGGTTCGAATCTCGGCACAGGCAAAATTAAAAAGTAGAAAACTTAATTTTTCTACATGGCACCACCTCTTGGCAGGCAATGGCAAGATTAAAAATTGCCTATGAAAAGCTTTTCACTTCGCCTTTAGGATTCGGCACTAAACTGTAGGTCCCTTCCATTTATGTACAAATATAACACGCACAACATGAGTGGATGCGAAAAGCTCGGCCTAGGCCCTCCATGGCCTGTTGTGCCATTAAAAGTAAGTTAAGTCTGTCATTAGCCGCAGTTTCGCATACATATAGTACAGTAAGACTGATTTTATGTTGGAATTAAATAATCGATTTTTCGTATGTGTGGAGATGGGCGCGAATCCAACCAGAAATTTCCTAAAACGTCAGATCTTTGAGAAAAGTGGGGTAAAAAGTGTCCAAAACTCACGCTTTTGCTATTTTCATGCAATTTTTGTTAAATGCTGAAATAATTTTTTTCAATTTTGACTTTGGAATTATAAAGTGGCAGTCTTACTCTTTAAAATTTTATACTTAACCTATCACTACATAATGGAAACAATGAAGAAATCACTCAAGCAATAATTTAGGGATGATTTGTGGCTTAATGTACAGTAATTCAGTGATAATTGAATCATGCGCGAAATATTACGAATTTAGTTTAAAACGTATTAAATTAAGTATTTTCATCTGGGATTACCGTAAAAATAAGCGGGGATTACCGTAAAAATGGAAACAATACAAAATCCAAACAAAAATAATTCAAAAAAATTAAATTAAAAAAAAAAAATTTTGGCTTTGGCTTGTGTACGCTATAAAAGTAGAATTAAAAAAATTTTAGTTGAGAAACTAGTCGATATTAAATTTATGGCCTGCAATTGTATTATGCATTTATTTATTTGTGTTTTGTATATAAAAATATTTTCTTTGCGCACTAATAAATACCTTTAAATAGTTTGGTGTTTCTTTTATAAAAACCAGTTAACAAATAATAAACCAATTCACACTTTCCCTCTTTATTCTTCGCACTTTCCACATTTCTAAATAGACAAATCGACGGTTTTGCGCCGACATTCGCGAAAAAGCCCGCCATTCGACAAGAGGATGACGGTAAACGACTATTGTTCGAATGTCGTGTTAATGCAGATCCAAAACCCACTATAAGTTGGTTCCACAATGGCACACCAGTGAATGAGTCATCGAGGCATAAGGTAACCGCAAATAGCATCAACACAATATTAATACCAATGTACATACATTTGTATGGACATACACATATACCATATGTAGGTCTGTTCGTGAAACTTTTTACTATTTTTACTCGATCTACTATTTTTACTCGAAATACGTTCGTTAAGTTATTTGAGGTATTGACAAGGTGTTGTAATCAGTGTCGTATCCTCTCAATTGTCATAAATTTTCTCATTTTTTATACCAAATTTTACGACTTTATAACAATACAGACGGAATAAGACACTTTGTGAATTCCCAAAATATATAAAATAGATATAAAATCTCATTTCGAGTAAAAAATTTTAAAAACTTTCAAGTAAACAAACAGACTTAATACATATATTCATATATCGTCGATTCACAGCTAAAACTTACTTTTTACTCAGTAAAAAACGGTAAAGCGGAACAATTATACAAAAATAATTTCTGCACTTACACATCAAGCTAAAATTATCACAATATAACATTTTTGGGAAGGCTTAAACTTCAAACTCAATTTTTAAGATACAAAAATATGAAAAAAAAACAGTTCCCTCAATACCTTTTTTGATTTAATTTTAACCCGTGATAGCTCCCCTAAAAATGCATTGCATATAGGTCAACTGTTTCTGTACGCATTGTAGAAAATCGTCTTAGTTATCATGTGTCATGGTTTAACCCATTAATGCAGAGCATTATATTAAGGAGTAGTACGTTCACATGGTGTCTGAAAATTCTGAAATTTGGAGCCCAAATAGATTCAAAAAAGTCGTTCACATGACACTTTCAAATCTTATCTGTCTTTTTAAATTTTTTGGATTGTTTTGTTTAGTTTGTTTTTAAAATGTAATCTACCAAGTTAATTTGTACAATATGTAAAATTTTAGCAATAATGGACAAATTAAGCCATACGATCGACTAAATATTGGAATAGAATACATAGATATTTAGAAGTAGTAGATAATTTTCCAATTCTCTTACAAACTCCGTGTTGCATAGTAAAAATTAAGTAGTAAAAAAACGAAAATGGTCGTTCATTAGCGAAAATTCGATCAAGTGATTTCCAACCAAAATTTTTGGCCCAAACATTTATTTTTAGCTTCTTTCTTACTTTACTTTAATGGCACAACAGCCCATGGAGGGCCTAGGCCGAGCTTTTCGCATCCACTCATGTTGTGCGTGTTATATTTATACATGAATGGAAGGGACCTACAGTTTAATGCCGAATCCGAACGGCGAAGTGAAAAGCTTTTCATAGGCAATTTTTATTCTTGTAGGTTTGCCATTGCCTGCCAAGAGGTGGTGCCGTGTAGAAAAATTATTTATAGCTTCTATGTGAAGATACTTAAAATTCACTTCAACAACCTCGATAGTTTTCTACATGAATGGAAGGGGCCTACAGTTTTATGCCGAATTCGAACGGCAAAGTGAAAAGCTTTCCGCTTAGGCAATTTTTTGTGGTTTAGCGGTTTACCATTGCCAGCCAATAGGTGGTGTCGTGTAGAAAAATAATTTTACCTGCGCCGAGATTTTCACTCGGGAACTCTATTTATTGTAAAATTATTATTCTGTTGGTCACACGAAATTGTTCTGGAACTTGTTTCTTGATATACCGTTTGTGTCTTAAGGCCCGTTTGTACAGCCAATTTTTGTTGTTTTGATTTTGCACACAACTTGACAATGTAAACTTAATTTTTCATGCAAAGTGAAGTTTACATTGTCAATTTCCAACGTTGCACAACAAAAATGTGTTCTATCAATGGATAAAATATAACCGCGTATATGCAACAACATTCTATGCAAAGAGAAAGAAGAGAACTTGTGAGTATTAATTTGTTCTTTTCTTTAAGTTAATGGTTATATATTTTGTTCGAGGTTCGACGAAAACATCACATTTTTTATCGAGCTCGTTCAAGGTGGTTACATTCAACTCATGGTAGAGTTTCTTGGTTTGGAATTTGATTTTGGTGTAAATCAGAAACGAATAATTTTTTAAATGTTGTCTAAGTCCATATCTTCTAAAATAAGCCACAAATAATCAGTTATCATTGTGCGGTAGCGCACACAATTAACTGCAACGCAGCTTCCTTGCTCTTTTTCAAAGTAAAATGGCCCAATAATACTGCCGGTCCAAAAACAACACAATTCCTGAGAACGATGGCGAGTTTATGTGGTTGGTTCCTCTTGCACATTCTAAACAGCAGCATTTTTCGGTTGTACACACTGTAGGAGTACGAGAACATTTTGTTTTATCCAATAAAGATCCAGTTTAACGCACGCGTTTCACAAATTGATTTACAAATTGCGTGGAAGGCACTTCTCTTATACCGTAATTTAAATGTAATTTTCTTACACTTTCGATAGAAGATTTCCCAAAATTGTTCAAGCGTACATCGACCCATTTCGTTAACCACAAATATGAAACTGATTTTCTGTCATAATACGAATGATATTAGAGTTGGCATACTAAAAATAACCAGTAGTTCAAATTCCAAATATAAGATGGACCACCCCATATACTCATAACTTTGTTCTTACATTAAAAAAGTGCGGAGTAAAAAGCCAAAATTTCACGATTTTTTCTCACTTCTTCATTTTTAGTTTATTTTGTTCAACAGTGTATTACTTAAATGCCAGCTTATTTCAAAGCTAATTTAAAAAAAATTTAGGAAAACATTAATCTAAAGTCCGCTTAAAAGTTTTGTCTTCAACTTATCAATTTTTTTGTGGTTTGACATATTTAAGTGCGATTTAGTGAAACGAAACATAACAATATTTAAAATTTAGGGTTGAATTATGAACAGATAAAAAAGTGTGAAAAACTTCTTGTTTTATGATAAACTTTAAAGAAGGAAATCCTGGGATCCCGGGGATCCCGGAGCTCCAATCTCAACATATTGGGATGTGTGTCCGGAATCGCAAGATTTGGGAGATACCGAAGCGATTTTTTTTTCGAAAATAAATGGTTCATAATTTAGAACTAATAAAAACCGAAAGTGAATTAGCTTTCAAAAGCAAACTTAAAAAATGTAAAAAAAATGATATATGATATATTATTTTAATCCACAATTTTCATGAAAATTCAGACTATCATTGAAATATTTTAGGATTCTACTAAGTAGGTCTACCTTCTCGTCTACAAGCGTTTGGAAACGACAAGACAGTAAATCAACCATTTTTATATTGAAAATTGTGGTATTTCATTTCATTTCATTTCCAGTCATCCTTGATGCGTTTTAGTTTTTGTACGTTTGTGTTTGCTTATATCTAGAAAAAATTAACTTTTTTGCGATCAATACGAAAAAATAGATAAAAAACTTTCCAAGGTATATTATAATTCAGCAGCAATACGAGTGCACAATTTGAGTGAAATAAAACAAATAAATATTTTCTATTCCTCATAACGCGCAATTTTGGACAACTTCACGCTTAGCACTTTTATGTATCAATGATTAACATCAAGTATACATAAAACAAGTGCATAATTCATTTGCCAGGAGGAGGCATATGTCCCTATGCGTAATTTCCATTTATTTTCTACCATATGTGCTATCCCTGTTAAACAACTTGGTTTTCCAGATAAAAATAGGAAGATCCGATAGTAGCACTTCCGTTATCTTTGTTAGGCTTGTGAAGAAAAGTGAATCCGAGCAATGGAACTGTTTCATCTGTAGCTATGTCCACAGAGTATTTTTTTTTTTTGACTACCCTGCACATTCTCAGGTGGCATGATAGGCTGGGAGTTTTTGTTGTTGTTTTGCCGATTGATTATCAGATTCTCGCTTAGGGATGCTGAATGATTTATGTAAGCGGATTAGTTTATGTCTTCACTAAATAAACTTCCGAAAAAGCTTTCAGGAAAAGAAGTGGAGGAGGATTATACCTCTTCTTTATCGTGACAACTTATCTAGAGTCCGCTCGTTGGAATACGCCAACGTTGGACGCCTTATGACGCTCAATGACCACAACTAAAGTAATACATTTCATTACAATATTCGATTCTATATCCTCTAGCAGTAGAGTGATTTAGTTTTCTTTCTTTTTGAAAAAAAAGGTTATCACTGCCCACTTCGTTTTTGCGGGGGGTCATGGATCGATCTTCCATGCTAAATTGAGGGTTTTGACGGCCGATAAGCTTTAGCATGGACTCTTGATTCGGTACACGAGGAGAAATCCACACCGAAAATTCCGGCCTAACTGGAAGCTGAGAGCGTGGAACCACTTCCAACTGGGCACCCGTCCGAAGAGCGCCAAAGCTGTTGATGGCTTGCGTTAAGAAATCCACTGATTCATTGTTGCTGCATCCAACAACTTTGACCCCCTTCTGTCAGCCAGCCCCATCGAAAAGATGCTCCACACACTCAACCTCCAGCATCGCCGCCATCAATTTAGCCCCACCAAGTAGCCAATGCTCCGGCGTTATCTTATCGCCTGGGTCGACTTTGTCAATGATGGCTACCTGCGGCTCCATAGGTGTATCGAAAGAAACCGAGGGTTTCGGTGTTACTTCGTCGAACTACACTCTGTTTAGAGCTTTGCCGCTGAAGCACCCATCTTAGAGCGGTCAGAACCAGACATTGGTGCAGCGCCGACGCTGACACTCGGGCTTGGTCCTTGGGCGCTTTCTGACACGAGGAGGTCGCAGCGTTATTCTTCTCGAAGTTTGTCACGGTCTTCTCGTGCTTTCTGATGAAATCCTTCTCCCTTCTTGTGAAGGAAGAAGGATCCTTGTACCTAATTTTTCGAAGGTAACACGCTGCTCTCGGTTTAATACTTTCTTTTTCTCCTTTTCCTTCCCCGCAAGTGAAAGCCTAAGGGGGTTCGTGGAGTAGTTGCATCTCAATATCCGAGCCTGTGCCATGAACGTCGCTGATCTGTGATGACAAATCATCATCGGTACCGGTGTCGATGCGGTAGCTCAAAACTTGAGACCCAAAACGTCGATCCCGTACCAGATCAAGTCCCACGTCTTCCTGCCTGCACGAAGTAAGTCTGCAGACCTTTTCCCTCCCACTGGGGAGTCGCCGCACAGACCAAGAATTTGTAGGATAATGACGCCAGGTGGCCCTCTTGTTCACCACTTAACTCCGGTTCGGAGGATCCTACTCCCTGCACCGTAAGTTCTTTCGCTCGGACTCGACCGCTGCTAACATAGAGAACAGACGACATTGTGTGCCAAAATCTATGATTACTGTCATAATTGCTTTCTTTTCAAACCCAGAAAGAACTAAGAAACATTAATCATGACTTAAAAATTTGTAGCGAGTGATTTCTTGAAAAAACTTCGTGCTGATTTTTTGATATTTATTACCCTAAATTAGTCATTAAAAACAAAATTATGCGGAAAAAGCTCAGGATAAAAATAAGAGTTTCGCTTAAGAATTTTACAGTTGAATCGACGATTACATATTGCACGTACATTGCAAATATCGCACGTTTCCTACAACACCCATAATAAATCTTTTCACGTGAGAAGAGTTTCGCTTGAAAAATTTTACAGTTGAATCGACTATTACATATTGCACGTATATTGCAAATATCGCACGTTTCCTACAAGACCCT
Organism: Palloptera scutellata; assembly: GCA_958295655.1. Lineage (NCBI taxonomy): Eukaryota > Metazoa > Arthropoda > Insecta > Diptera > Pallopteridae > Palloptera > Palloptera scutellata. The sequence goes on along the minus strand of OY282453.1, from coordinate 7,825,998 downwards.
CATAATAAATCTCTTCACGTGAGAAGAGTATTTGTCCTTTTTCTCAAATTTAGTTATTTTTTGAGTTATGACAGTGTTGCAGCAAACGAGCGAGTACACTCATCTCCACACTCGCTAATTGGTTTGTGTTTTTTATTCTTAATGCATTTTACAGGTGACAATTGATAAAGATGGCCACTCATATTTTGCATCACTTGAAATAAAAAATGTCACAGTTGAGGATGCTGGAAAGTATAAAGTAAATGCAAAAAATGAGCTTGGTGAAAGCAATGCAACAATCAGTTTAAATTTTGATAGTAAGTAAAAACCTTATCATTAATTTTTAGCATTCTCATACTTATTTTTTACATTTATTTTAATGTTTTTATTAAATATACATATCACATACATAACACACAAAGTGTATAAATGCATTTATTTACGTAATCAAATTTAGTTAAGTAATCAAATGTTTTCTAACATGCAAACATCACACAAAAACTATACAACAAAAACATTTTTTTTTAATAAATAAAATAAGTCATTTGGTTGTTAATGCATGTAGTATGTATGGGAATATATCTAGTTCGTACCATGGCGGAATAATAAATAACAAATATATATGAGTACCAAAGCTGCATATTTTTATATATCACCGTAAGGAGAAAACATTTGGAAATAAAGAAAAATACAACTGCCTTTTTTAATTGCATAAGGCTCGGCCCGTTTACATGCGATAGCATGCTTGATAGCCAGCTTGGACAACACCAATGTTTCATAGTGTGAATAGTTACTAGAAGCAGCCGTTTGACCGACATGCTGTATGGATGCCAGTAAATGGCAAATGTCGAATATAGCAATCAAATATGCTGTGACATGTGAACGGGCCTATATAAAACAAGATTGCCAGAAGAGAGCTCTCACCTATGTTACATAAGACGACTTTTGGCAAATCCACGGAATGGTTATATAATTACCATATATTTAATGTTCGGTGAGGGAGTGATCTTAAAACGGCGCATAGCGCTAATTGTGACCCATATATGATCTGTTGTGGGTCAGCCAGCTTTACCAACAAACATACGACAGTCTGAGTAGCCAAGAGGGTAGGAATACTATTCATTAATTCTTGCCAGGATGAGCAGCCTATATTCACACTACACATGCATATGTATACTAGGGTGAATCGATTATGTAATCCCTATCATGACACCAAATAATATAAATAATTTTAAGTTCAAATATAGGTATGTGCTATATTGGCTTGTACTGAAGCGCCATCTATTAGCCGACCGATTTGATTGAAATTTTGTGTACCAGAGATTTTTGGTCCAAAGAACACATTTATGGCTTTCATTATGATATTAAAATATTAAAGTTAGTCAAAGTATGAGTTAGTAAAATTGCAGAGAATTTAAAATTTTTCTTATATTGGAACGTTAACTATAGGCCGACCTATTTTGTTGAAATGGTTGCCATGGTTTTTTAAGAAAGGGAAATTATATCTGGCCTTAATTGTGATCTAAAAAAAAATTATTCCTGACTTAGCAAAAGTTAGTAAAATTTGAAAAAAGTTGAGTTTTCTCTTGTACTGGGGACTTCTATATGACAACTGGGGACTCTTGTACTGGGTATCTTAAGCCTGGGAATCCATTTTTGAGCTACAATTTTGAGGGGCTCTGAAAGCAAAAATTTGTTAAAATTTAGTAAAACTGAAAATGCGGGTACCTATGTTTTTTGTTTTTAAATATACTTACCAGACATCTTGTGTCAAAAAACGGTGTCATGATGGGAGTTAAAAAATCGATGGGGTGTTAGAAATGCCGGGCAGCTTAAATGATGCACTACTTTATTTTATTTTACAAAATTTAGCTTCTTACTTTTTTTCTATTGATGAAAAGTGTTTTTGCTTACTTTTTTTTAGTGTCAGTCGCTTATAGTGAGCTATAATTTTTTTGTGGTTAAGTGTAGTGAAATAAAATCAGATCAATCTAAGGATTTTTATTGAAGTAAGACGTTTTCTTTATTAACTAAGTTAATTGAAAAAGGATTTTTTGGAGCTTTTTCAAATAGATACATCTTATTTTACTTTACCTTTAAGGTAAAGTAAACTTTAAAGTAAACGCGTTTTCTATGCATTTTGGCGTTTAAACGAGAACCCTTATTAGCTACAATATGTAAGAGTTAATTTATAGGAGCGAAATTTGCAAACTATCATAATCTTACTTGAGTACCGAAATAATTGATTGATCCGTAAACAGCTATGCACAGTCAGATCAAACGCTCTAATAAGCTGTTCAATTATACATATAGGGCAAAACGCCTCTATTCTCCCGCGGAGAACTACATTTCGTATGCGAAAGGGGCGTAAGTAATATCAGCGGTTTGCCTAGATATTGTACATTGGCATGAAGTTCAAATTTTGTTCTTCATGCCAATTTTCATAAATACATACGTTGTGCAATATTGTATTAATTTATTATGAAAGTTTTTTGATGATTCTGTTACTTTATTTTCATTGAAAATATTTGGAATACTTTAATTTTTTTACAAAATACTCAAATTCAAACGCATTTTCTATTTTTTCTCGCAATGTGGCGTTTTGATATTTTTTTTACTTTGCACCAAAACAAATCTTATGTTCTAAAATGACTTATCAAACATAGAGGATAGATGAAATAGTTTAAAACTAAATGTAGAGGTGTCCTTATTTCTAAAAATCAAAATTTTGCCGAACGACGCCCAGATTGTTGTTTCTTTTCATCTTAGAGACTTACAGCAACAATTTGGGACCAATCAAACAATACTTTTTAGAAGCGAACTGATCGGCGTTTTTAAAACTGTAAAATTTATATTTTTGTTTTTTTTAATCTGTTATTTCATTATAAATACCGGTGGAATTAACATTATTTAGTGTGTTTCATTAAACATTCTTCTTCTTTTAATGGCACGACAACCCATGGAGGGCCTAGGCCGAGCTTTTCGCATCCACTCATGTTGTGTTATTTTTGTATATGAATGGAAGGGACCTACAATTTTATGCCGAATCCGAATGGCGAAGCTTTTCATTGGCAATTTATGCTTCTGTTGGTTTGCAAGTGCCTGCCAAGAGGTGGTGAGTTGTAGGTAAATTGTTTTTTCTAATTTGATTTTTGATTTTGCCGTGCCAAGATTTGAACCTCGGACACTCTGCATAGCAGGCCAACGCACTACCAACTACACCACAGCGACCACTTTTAAACGTAGTAATTTATATTTACTTATTAATTATATTTTTTTGTCGCTTCTAACATACATTATCCAAATGTTTACTGTAAGTCTCTAAGATGAAAAGGAAAAAGAACTAAGCGGCGCTTGAGAACATTTTTATTTGTCCAAATATGGACACTAGAGCGGGTCGCAAAAAAAAAACCAAAAAACCACCCCCTATGTGAAAGCTTATATTGAGAGTATTTCAAAACAATTTTTTTTTGCACCAAAATTTAAGCAGCTATAAATTTTTTTCATTTATTAACCTAATGGAACACTTCTTGGGCAAGAATTTAATGATTTTCTGAGAGCTGCAAGTTAAAAAAAAAATTGCCTTTACAATTGGGTACAATTCTGAGTACGCGACCTAACTATTACAAATGACTTCGGAGATGAATAACACCTAAAAAATGTAGCAATCGTTGAGCCTTTTACAACAATATATCATTTATAAAAATCGAACATCAACTGCCAAAGATATAAACAAAAATTAATTTTCGCGGTTTTTAGGGTGGTCCAAAAAAAAAAATTGGTTTGAAATACTCTCAATATAAGCTTTCAGACAGGGGGTGGTTTTTTCTTACTTTACTTTTTTGTACGGGGACCGGCCCGCTCTAATGCAAACCAATCAGCAGTTTTTTGTTAAAAAAAATTTACAGTATGGAATACCAAATATTTCCATTGAAAATAACCTATCGGAAACATACAAAAATTTTCCTAATAGGTTAATATGATATAACATATGAATTTATAAAATTTGGCTTAAAAACAAAATCTGAATTTTACGTCTATGTATCCGAAACTCGCATACGAAAAATGTAGTTCACTAATGTAATTTCACCAAATTTTTTCGGGGGAAGAATTGAGGCGTATGTACATTTATAATTTGGAATAAATAAGAAACAAATAATAATTTTTCAATGTGGTTTTATTATTCGAAAGTACAAACCTTCCGATTAATTGTGGAGCACTATTTCACTCAAATGAATTCCTTGGCTGGCCTTACATTACCCCATACGATCAACCCAATTTTCAGTACATTTTCGACTGTATGGAGCTGTATTTGAATGATGGCTGCACCAATTTCATTCTTAAGAGCCTCAATCGTTGCTGGATGGTTAGCATAACACTGATCTTTAATGGTTCCCACAAATAACAGTCCAACAGAGTCAAATCGCAACTGTGTGGTGGCCAATGCGCATCACCAAAACGGCTAATAACACGCTGTTCAAACTTCCCACGCAGAAGTTTGTTTGTTGTACGGCTTGTGTGACATGACCCAATGATACCGCCGGTCCAAAAACAGTGTTGAGGATGCATTGGCTTCTTAACCTTCTCATGGATTTTCTGAGCACCAGATGCGACCTAACCACCGAGGTCAAAGTAAGCTTCGTCAGAAAAGATGATTTTTTTCCTCTTCTTCCAAGAGTTCCAGAGCGAACCGAAAACGTTGCAGATAGTTATGTGGCTTCAGCTGTTGCACCAATTGTACTTTATACGGTTTCATACCGATGTCATTATGGAAAATTCGCTACAAAAAGTGTGTGAAATGATCGATTCCTGAAAAGGATGGCTAGTTGAACTTGTTGGTTCTTCTTGCACATTTTGCCTTCAGGGATTATTAGCTTCGATATCACCTTTAACCAATTTTTGATCATGAATGAAAAAAAATAATTTCTTAGTTAAAGTTTAATGATTTTTTGGGTCCATTAACAAGTCTAAAACTTGGAATAACTAGCCGAACGTAACATCGGAAATCACGCTACAGAACACCTGAAGTCAAAAAGTCGTACTCGTAGAGAGCTTTCCGACGATATTCATAAATAACAAAGTTATGAAAAAAAAAACTGGCCGATATCTCTTCGAAATTATTTTGTGGGATATTTAACCTTTTTTTTCGTGACCCTGTCTAGTGCACACCCGTGCTGATGGGTCTGACAACAGGTAACTGTCTTATAGGTAGCTATGCATGAAAAAACACGAAAGTGAAATTTATGAATAATCATATTATGTATAAAAATAAATCGTTTAAATGAAAATAAAATATAATTGTGATAGTTTATTTTTCTTAAATTTTTGAATTTTTTTTTTTAAGTAGAGAAAGGCAGTTTTAATAGGGGCATAACAATTTTTTATTTAAAAAAACTGAGATATTGAGCTGAAATTTATTCCAGGTGTAGTACACATGTTATATTTAAGTATGAAATTCGATATCGCTCATTGACTACCGCGAGCACGTCTGCAGCGATCGATACTTTGCAGTTAATTTTCCACCATTCTTCCACACATATCGGCCGGAACGTTAGCAATTTCGCGGCTGATGTCAAGCCCATCCAAAAAGTAGGAAAAACTATTTTTCTACACGGCACCACCTCTTGGCAGGCAATGGCAAACCTACAAAAGTAAAAATTTCCTATGATAATCTTTTTACTTCGCCGTTCGGATTCGGCTTAAAACTGTAGGTCCCTTTCATTCATGTACAAATAAGACACGCAAGACATGAGTGGGTGTGATAAGCTCGGCCTAGGCCCTCCATGGGCTGTTGTGCCATTAAAAGAAAAAAAAGAAGCTCTCTTAAAGTTGATATTTTCCAAACGTTATATTGATAAAAATTACGTTCTAAATTTGATTGACGTTTTTTGACAATACCAGATCAAAAAAAAAAAAATTTATGGTAACGTGTGTATTTAATTAGAAAATTGTTGTGTCCCTATTGAAAACCCGTTTGTATGCAAAAGCTATCAGCATCAATTTTCCTACCTTAATTTCTTGAGTAGTTGTATACATGTGTACATATGTATATAGTATGTTGTACTTACAGAAGAGTACTGCAGAATTTTGACCATTTTTAGAGTGTTCGGCCACACTGTGCAGTAGAACTGATCGCGTTTTTCGATATACCAAGTAGTAGTTGCAGTATTTCAATTTTAAATGTTCTGGATAATTATTTTGCTGGGAAAACAAAACGCGATTATATTCCACAAATACAACAACAAAGTTTTCTGTGATGTTTTTCTAACAAACTGATTCATTACGCAACACATTTCAATACGCTAAAACATTTCCATACTACTCACATTAATTATATTACCAAAAATAAATTGATATACAAAAAGTTTTGCTCAAATTTAATTTTAATACTTATCCAGAAATAATAAAAAACAATTGAGATCTCCTCAATTATTACATTTAAAATAACTTATTACAAAAACAAAATTTATTAGCAATGGTACAGAAATTTGGCTGTAAAGTGTAAGAACTCGGGAAATTTCTTTGGATGTTGCGATAAAATATTATAAATAATAATAATAATTACTAATAAATATTTAAATACATATATATTATATTTATAATAAAATAGAAAATAAATATAATAATAATGAAACAAGGGCGGATCCAAACTCAATGTTCAAGAGCTTACATTGCAAAATTTTTTCTATAGTCCAGAAATTTCCTCTTTAATAGTTCGGAGATATATAATTTTTTTATTTTAACACAAAACGAAATTCGAAATAAATATCGTTTTTTATTACAAAGTGTGGACATTTTAAAATTTTTTGAGTCCACACAATAAAATATGATTTCTTAATGTACACTTTACACTTCCGAGCATCTATTTTTCCACACAATAAAATATGATTTCTTAATGTACACTTTATACTTCCGAGCATCTATTTTTCCACACAATAAAATATGATTTCTTAATGTACACTTTACACTTCCGAGCATCTATTTTCCCAGTTGCCATCCAATTCAAGAAATATTAAAAATAAGTATTCTTTTGGATGGAATATTAAAAAAGGATGTAGGTTGTGGACATTAGTTTTTAATAAAAAAAATATTATAATTCTAATTTTGTGTTTTGTTAAAATAATTAAAAATTCATATTTTCTGAACCATTAGAGTCACCATCCCGGATAAGACATCGTGCGAGAGCTAGTTTAAAATTAATTAATTTAAAAACTAAGCGAAAGCAATTTAATTTTAAAGCTTTTGTATTACATATTATATGCTATTTGTCAATATCGGTTGAATAAATAGTGAGTTACAGACGATTCCGTAAATCGGGCAAAGTTTGAGTGAGATTTGAAAGGGACCTCACCTTACGTTCAATCTGAAATGATTAGTCTACTTAAAAAATATATACAAAAACTAAGGTAGAAGTAATATGAAACCTGCAGAATACTCCATATGAAAATCGACAAAATATATGTATAGGTTTGCATTTTTACGGAGATGAGTTGTGTTGTGCCAAAAACGGGTAAAAATAAAATTTTGGGAAAATTATAATTTTGGACTGGGGGAGGCCGGTCCGCATGCCGCCCTCCCTCCCACTCCCTGGATCCGCCATTGTTATTAAATATAAATACATAAGTAATTACTAATAGCTACACAGGGTGGACCATTTATAATTTGGAATTTGATTTTGGTGTAAATAACAAACGAATTTCTATGTGGGTTTTAGTATTCGAAAGTACAATACTTAATTCCGGTTAATTGTGGAACACTATTTCATTCAAACAACTTCCTCGGCTGGCTTTGCAGTAGCCAATTTTGAGTACATTTTGGACTGTATGGAGCTGTATTTGAACGACGGTTACACCAATTTCGCCCTTAAGAGTGTCAATCGCTTCTGATGGTTAGCGTAACACTTTATTGGCTGCTCCCAAATAATAGTCCAAAAGATCGATTGTTACACGGCTTGTGTGACACAGCGTGCCATCCTGTTGGAACTAAATGTTGTCTAAGTCCATATGTTCTAAAATAAGACACAAATAGTCAATAGAGCACACTATTCACTTGTAACGCATCTTCCTTCTTTTGAGCAACAGCAGCAATTTTTTCGGTTGTGCGCACTATAGGCGTACGAGAACGTTTTGTTTTATCCAATAAAGATCTAGTTCCGCGTACACTTTTCACAAATTGCGTGGAAGGCGGTTCACTTCTACCGACTTTTGAACGCAATTTTCTTACACTTCCGGTAGAAGATTCACTATTTTGCAAGTAAATTTTTCTTAGTTCCCAAAGTTGTTCAAGAATATATCGACCCGTTTCGATAACCACAAATATAAAAATCCGTCATAATACAGTAGAGTAGCTACACTCAAAATAACTCAGTAGTTCAAATTCCGAATGTTAGATGGACCACTCTTTACATATATTAAAACACTATATTATATATGAATATAAAGAATTTGAGGCCATATAAAATCTTCACACTAAATTTAGGCGACGAAGCTCCCGTACCCGATGATGGCATTAAACCAACATTTACTGAACGTCCAGTTATACGCCAGAGTGAAGACGGAGGCAATGTAACATTCGATTGCAGATGTGTTGGAGACCCAAAACCAACAGTTTCGTGGTACGAATTGAATATAAAAAAAAATTATAATAAAAGTAAAATACGACAGTTTAATCGGAAAGAATATACTATAATACATATTTAAAATAAATCTATTTTACAGATTTATTAATGTTTATCGGCAGCACTTCTACCTTTATCAAGGTTAAAAATTTAAATTGACGTACCAGATATAAGTAAAATATTTTGTCAAAACTAGGGAAAGTAAAGTTCAGTGCAGTCGTACTTTAAATCCCCCACACCTTTGTCTGGATCAAAATTCAGGGGGCTTTTGTAACCACCATCATGACATCGCTTTTTGAGATACAAGGGGATAGTAAATACACGTTGTTTGAAATATTTATATATTTATTTTATGAGCCCACCGCATTTTTATTTTATTAAATTTTTGCTCCGCAACTCTTATCTTAAAATGCAGATAAAAAAAATTTACGTGCTGGACTATAATTTTCCTCAGCAATAATTTTCAACAGAACATCCTCTTTCAGTATTTCACCACGTTGGACGTAAACAATTTTAATTGTTGGACCGTGTTTCTTTAGTATTTCAATCAATATCATCTTCTATTTGACATGTATGGGAAGTAAAAAAATATATTTTCTCCAATTCATAACTTTTTTTACTTTACTTTTATCTACTTATGATTATGCGCCATTATACTGTGGTCGCAATGGGGTAGTTGGTAGTGCGATGACCTGCTACGCAGATTGACCAAGGTTCAAATTTTGGCACTGACAAAATCATAAAATACAGAAAACAATTTTTCTGCGGCAATGGCAAACCGACAAGAGTAAAAAGAAGAATGCACCATTATCTTTGAGTCCGTTACTAAAAAATATAGATGAGCGGAATTGATTTTGTTTCAATTTACACGATATGGCAAGATCAGTATAACGGGTTGTTTATGTGGAACAAAAAAATCGTCGAGTTGAAAACCAATCCCTTTTTAGTCCAGTCCTACTGAAATTTACAAATCTCCAACGGGGGAAAATGGAAATGATTTGAACAGCTTTGGCAAAGAATTCCATAAGTTGGTCCAAAGTACAATGCACACTAGATAATTCCGAAAAGTCCGGATTTTAAAAATTGCAAATCACATTATCCCCAGGATAACAGCAATTAAAATACATGTTTTTTTTTTTTTTTATATTTAAATGAATGCATGTATTGTGTTGATTGGAAGGAAGATTGATAGGAGGGAGGAAGAAAGAGAGAGAATGCAATCAGAGGACACCGATAAAGAGGTAGACAGCAAGTCTTATGACTTAACCACTATGAACTTTTTAGTTTATCAATGTCGAATGAATGGTTTTATGCCGAATCCCAATGGCAAAGTGAAAAGTTTTTCATAGGCAATTTTAACTCTTGTATGTTTGCCATTGCCTGCCAAGAGGTTGTGCCGTGTAGAAAATTTTATTTTTTTTTATTTTTTGATTTTGCCTATGCCGAGATTCGAACCCCGGACACTGTACATAACAGTCCAACGCACTACGATACAGCGATATATTTTCTTCCATTTTCAATCCGGCCTAATGTACAATGAATAACCTTTCAGACTTTAAATAATAAATCGAAACCCGATTTATGCGCCAAACTTTCGGTAAAAGTTTTTGGGATCTGCAGTCTACGCCTTTTCCTTTTTGAATCTCTTAAAGTAATTGTCGTTCTGGATTAGTTCCATTCTCAGATTTCTGACACAAGGAAAATCTTTATCCTTCCTTTAACAAAAGCAAATCCAATTTTTCCATTGTTGTAAAATAACACTGTACCTATACAGTATAATTTATAATCGTAAACATAAATAAATAGTATTCGTATAAAATGTAAATATAAATATGTATAAAAAATATGAAAGGTTTCACGCTCAGGAGGAACTGAAGGAAGGTGGACGATATAAAATGTCATTAACATTGGATCAAAAGTTATATCATATAGCAAGATTAGAGATCAGCAATGTTGTTTCGAATGATCAAGGTGAATACCGGGCACGTGCCAGAAATCAACATGGCGAAGGCGTGGCTACTATTAATTTGAACTTTGAAGGAGGTTCAAAAAAGTAAGAATTAAAAACAAAAGACTATAGGCTAAGTATAACTCTCTTGATTGGCCGACATAAATGTCTATTGGTGTATTTTGGAGCTTGTATAGGTTTACATAGAAAAAAAATGCAATTTTATTATATTTCAACATATTTAGTTATGAAGATTTCAGATTCGTGATGTTAGAAATTGTATTGCATGTACATACATACATATGAAGTGCCATACCTATAGCAAATAAAATTTCACAACACTAACGAGATTCATGCCTGTCAAGTAAATTTACGAGAAGGTAACTGAGTAAATTTCCACCTAGTCTGACACGAACGCATCTATGAATGACTTTGTGTAAATTCTCTATGATCATAGTTGCATTTGATGCAGAGTTGCAACTAGTTTTTTACGAGGTGCTGAGATTGTTTACAAGTTTTATGTATAGAATAAATAAAACGAAAATGGAATTTTAATTGTTGTTTAAACTCTATATTTATTTCCGTTGTTTCTGCATATATGTACAATAAATTTTGTTTGTGCTGACATTTTATTCTCAACTGGTATTTTTCCTTCCACTTCAGTCGTATGGCGACAGAGTTGCTGATACCCTTTACACTTAAAAATCTACTGACATATTTACAAGTACAAGGTAAACAAGTTCTCATACAAAAATTGTGGAAAATTACACGGTGAGGAAAACTTACACGAGTTTACATGGCTGGCACGAATCGTCTTACAATTCTTGGATATGCTAATAATATGCTAGTAATATAATTACAATTCTTCAGCGAAATTATTAGCGGGAAAAGTAAATAATTTAAAAAAAAAAAAATAGAAATGTCAAGGTTAGAGGAGTTAAAAAATTATGTTAAGTATGCTTATGTATGTAATACATATACCATAAGCACATTTTTAGGCTTGTGGAGAAAATATTGTAGGATTGTTTTGAACATAGTTACAAACTTTTTAAACACTCAATATATTCATGCATAATTATAACAATATATATAGAATTCCTGATGGAAAATCGCCCCGTTTTCCTAAAAAACCGACTATACGACAAGAAGAAGATATACTTATTATGGAGTGCATATTAGAAGCTCACCCAGTACCAGATATAACATGGTACTGTGCTGAGAAACAAATAAACGATTCGTCACGCACGAAAATGTCGCGTAAAGCGACATCGAAGGATATATATATACTTACGTTGGAGGTACAAAATCCAACCAAGGACGATGGTGGAAATTATCGTTGTAATGCATTTAATATGTTTGGCGAGAGTAATGCAAATATTGCGCTCAATTTTCAAGGTATTGACGACATTTTTTATAAATTTCCTTTTATAAAATTTTTTTTTTTGTATATTTTATCTCAGAGTTTGGAACAGCAGATCATTTTTAATTTTTAATTTTTGTCTTTGGGATCAATTTTGTTTTTGTAGTACAATTTACGATCCCAAGGTATTACTTCGGCCTTGTTCCTTTTTTTTTATATTTACGTTGCATGGAAGATATACATATGTATATACCATGGAGGCAAAACAAAAACAAAATTTGTCTTTTAATTAGATATTGAAAAATTTGACGTCCATCATATTCATAAAGCAAAACAAAAACAAAATGCACTATATGCTTTTCATTGCAAACGTTCCGTTATTTTATATGACTCGTAAATATTTACATAGATAAATATCGGCAAATTCGAATCATTCAAAATTTTACTAATGTGTGTATCTTTTCATAAATTTTCTTTATTAATTACTTATTATTAATATAAATTAAAAAACTGCGTATAAATTTGTTTTTTTCATGTTTATTTTTTTCACTATAAACATTGTGTACACTTCTATTCACATTACATATTTTACTAATATATTATTTTGCTCGTATTTCTTCATATTCTAAAATTAGGTGCAAATGATGCAAATGGATTTGCTCCATCATTTATCGAAAAACCACGAATTGTTCCTAACGACTCTGGTACATTAATAACGATGAAATGTAAATGCAAAGCGAAACCAGAACCGATTGTAACCTGGTACAGGGGTACAGAATTGGTTGAGAAAAGTACTAAAATCAAAATTAAATCGACAGTGATTGCTGAAGATACATACGAACTAATACTGGAAATTAAGGTAACACCGCTAAAGTGCTAAAACTTCTTCTAGACGACACGGTGACGTTGTCTTAAGTCATGCCAAAAAATTGGAGTAGTGATTGTCGAAAAAAATGTCAATCGAGCTAAAACATAAAACTATAGCCAAACATTACATATTTACTATATAATGAGTTGTATCAAAATAGATTTTGGTGTCTGACCTAACCATTGTTGTTAAGTCTTGTCTCCTAATATTAAAGCGAAACAATGCTTAAAGTGTCGGAATATGTTAAATTACACAGTATTATTTCCTTGGCGTTGAACAGAATATTTTTTATTAAAAGATTCTGTCCTGATCAGGATTTCCCTAGACACATATGGGCTGCCAAATGTTTGCACATTTTTCAGTTAAGTAAGTCAGTAATTTTGATGTATGGGCTTCACATTTCCCTTATTGTGAGGATAATTTTTTTCGAAGAAAGTATGTCATTCTCCCAAGCTATTTTCACGAGAAAGGAGAGGGTTGGTGTAAATATAAAACATTTTTAAGAAAAAATTGTCAAAGCTGTAGAATTTCAAATAAAAAATTTATCGATCGATTCCTATCAGACCCCAAACATATCCTTAAACCGGTCACAAAAGAAAATTGTTACGTAGTAGTCTATATGTGATCTTGACAGCGTCCTGTTACAAAAAATCATCAGCTCACCGTATTGGTGACTCAGGGAGGCAAACGACGTTATCCAATTATTTGAGAATTCCAATTTTATTTCTGTAACCAAAAAACTTCTGAGGATATTTCTACAGTATGTCATGTGTTCGATCTCTCGAAATGGTTCCACGCTCTTTTGCGAAATTTCTTTAAAATTGTAAAATCGAGATAAAATATTCTTTTAGAAGAGCTTGAAATACGTCTGCATTTATCAATTGGCTTGTACTTTATGCTTTCACTCGATGGACTTATATTTGGACAGTCACCTCGTAGATTATTAAACTGTGTAATATCATTATGAGTTATAAGTGCATATATGCATACATATGTACATGAGCATTTAGATATTCATTTTTATTAAATCGGTTTTTCAAATAAATTGATTCTTCTTTATTTTAATAGCACAACAGCCCATGGATTGATTTTTCTACTTTTTGATTTGTGACGAAATTTGAACCCCGGACACTCGTAGCAGGCCAACGCACTACTAACTACACCACCGCGACTACTCAAATATGTTAATTGGTTAATTAATAACATAGTTAGATTGTGTTCAAATCTCCACATTGGCAAAAATAAAAAAGTATACACGACACAGACAATAGCAAAGCTCTAAACCTCCAAAAATTGCCTAAGAAAAGCTTTTCAATTGCCTTTCGAATTCGGCATAAAACTGTAGTCCATTCGTGTACAAATATAAAAGCTCGGCTTAGGTCCTTTATAAGCTGTTGTGCCATTAAAAGAAAGAAATAAATATAAAAATTCAAGAACTGGTTTACGTATGTCAAGCTTTGTCCAAACTTTGGCCCAACTCTGGTCAAACTTTGGCTAAACTGTGATAAAACTTTGACAACCTTTATCCAAACCTAGGTCAAACTTTGACCAAATTTTGGAAAAACTTTACCAAACTTTGACCAAACTAATATGGTCAATGCTTTTGATGTCCCAAAAGAAAGTTTTTCATTCCCGTTCTTGTTTTGTTTTACTTTTAGCTGGCTTATTTATCGGGTGGGAACGTCAATAGCAGCCATTGATAAGCCAAATCTGTAGCTGCTATTGACGTTCCATTCTGATTCGAGGAAAGCATCGCAGTCCGATCTGTGATTGTTTCAGACAGCGGTCCGTACGAGCGCCATACGGATGTGCCACACGAATAGAGCCTGAGAGGGACGGCTGGAATTCTTCGTTAAAAAAAAAAAATATAAAAAAATGAATGAATGTGAAATATTTCATTTGTATATATGGTATATACAATGTATATTATTTGCATAGTATATTAAAATTAAAAATTTTAGATTATTACTTTTATATTATGACCTTTCACCAAAACCGATTGCATGTTATTATTATCGTTTCTTTTTACTTGTGATGCAGGATCCTGGTGCTGCCGATGGTGGTACCTACAGGTGTAATGTTCAAAACGAATATGGTGAATCAAATGCAAATCTCAATTTAAATATTGAAGCTGAACCTGAACCAGAAGGCGAGGGTCCGACCTTTATTGAAAAACCACGTATAGTTTCTGAGAACAATGGGAAATTGGTCATAATGGAGTGTAAAGTTAAAGCCGATCCAAAACCAGATATTGTTTGGTATCGTAATGGGGAAATAATCAAAGAGAGCCATAAAATTAAAATGTCAATTGAACAACGTGGTGATCAATATTATATTAAATTAGAATTAGTCGATCCACAATTAGAAGATTCTGGTCTCTATAAGTGTAATATTAAAAATATGTTGGGAGAGTTAAATGCCAATTTAACATTGAATATTGAAAGTAAGGACATGTTTCTCATCTCCTCCCATATCTCAATTTACACCGTATTGATTTGCTCGGTATTTAATTTTAAGCAATTTTTAAAGTGCAGCTTCTTCACGTCGCGTTCGAAAATGTTTAGCGTTTAGAGTAAAACTTAAATATTACGTTGTAATTTCACTGAATCCTAAAAGAATGCGCAAGTTTTTTGGTTGTATTTTGCTATTTTTATACATTAAACAATTGTAAGTTTAAGGGCTGTTTTCTCAATTTCCGGAAATACACTAGTCAGAACATTGGTAGACGGTTAACGAAACAGGAGTTCTGATTAGTGCTTAACTGGGCTTTGAGAAAATGGTCCCAACGGTCTCCTTTTACATAGTCTATATTTACACGATTTGTCGTTGAATGTATCTACCGTGCAAATTGAAGGATATGTGCATGCACTTTAGATATACTTATGTATGTATGAACAAAATTTTTTTTATATAATTACAGTCGTTCCCGTAATTAAAGACAAACCTAAAATTATCAAAATCATTAAAAAGCGCACTGTCGTCATTGAGTGTACGGTTGCTTCCAAATTCGAACCGAAATGTACTTGGCTCAAAGAAACAACTGCCGTTAGAGAGTCCAGTCGCCATGTTTACTTGGTGGAACAAACAAAAGATGGCGAGTTCGCAGTTAAATTGGAAATCAATGAGGTTGAAGAAAGCGACAAGGGAGCCTACAAATTAATAGCCAGCAACGAAAAAGGTGAAGTGGTTTCTCAGATTGTACATCTGGTTGATATACCTGAAGAGGAGCGAAAGCCAACTAAACCGGAAATTGCACGCAAACTTGTTGATCAAAGTGTAAAAGAAAGCAAAACATTCGATCTTTTAATAAGTCTGAAACAATCAGATCGCAAGTGCAAAATCGAATGGTATAAGGGTACCACGCTGGTGAAAGAGACCAAAGAAATAACAACAACGTTTGATGGTACAACAGCACGACTTACTTTCAGTTCAGCTAAACAGGAGCACACGTCCACTTACAAGGTGGTTGTCGTCAATGAAATAGGACGTGATGAATCCAGCTGTAAGATATCTGTAGAGAAAAAGGACGATAAAAAGAAAAAGAAGGAGAAAGAAGATGCCGAAAAAGATACTGAAGAGAAACGGAAGGTAATAGAGAAAAGGAAATTGCAAAAAGAAAAAGAAGAAATTAAAATAAATGTAAAAAAAAAAGGAAATACAACAGGAACAAGTCTTAATTAAAGTAGAACAGAAACAACAAATGATAGTTGAACAGCAATATAAACAACAGTTCGCGAAAAAGCAGGATACAATGCTGTAACAGCAACAGGAGCAACAACAGCAACTGCAAGTTGTAAAAATTGTACAACAAAAATCAGAACAGATAGTTAGTATACAGACACAGCAGCAACAGGAAAAATCAGAACAAATAGTTAGTATACAGCAACTGAAACAACAGAACATTACTCAGAGTCAGAGAGGGGTATCATTTAGTTTAGAACAAGAACAGCAACTAACTATAGACAAGCAGCACTTAAATGTTACTCATCAACAGCAAATGGTTAGTCTAAAGTACCAACAAGAGCACAAACTTCAAGAGCACAATCGAAAATTGTCCATTAGTTTAAAAACTAAAAAACAACAAATGTCAGATATAACGATTTATGAGTTACCCAAGTTAAAGACAATGACAAAACGTACAGTTCCATTGGAAGAGACTGAACCTAAAGATTCCAAAGTCATATTCGACGTTTACTTAAAACCAACAAAACAAGCTCAGAGAGATGAGGTTTGCCAACGAAATTTTTATTTTTCATACTAAACCTCTACCTAAACTTCTTGTACTTTTTACTTCTTTCTTCATGTGCTTTTCAAGCTATTCTTTTCCCAGCAATACGAGATGATGTACCTTTGTGCTACACATATTTATATGCATATACCTAGACGCAGGGACGGGTATAGAAAATATGAGCTGCTGGGGGCAAAAGAATGACCAGATTACGGACTCCCGGAAATAGTGTTCTATTGAACTATAACTTTCTTGAAAATCATGTGCCCCTTTTCTCATCGGGTGATTTATTAGCAAAATATCTTTTATTCATTCTTCTTCTTTGTGCGTGTTATATATTTGTACATGTATCCGAACGCAGAAGTGAAATGTTTTTCATAGGCAAATTATACTTCTGTAGGTTTACTATTGCTTGCCAAGAGGTAGTGCCGTGTAGAAAAATTTCGCAAAGAAATGTGGCTTACCTCTTTCAAAAGATACAAAAATACGATTTAGCACATTCGAGAATTTTTGGCCTTAATTTCACACAATCCTAAAAGTATGCACAAGTTTTTACCTATCAAACTTAGATATATCCACTACAAATAAAGTTAATTTGTTTTTCATTTACGCACTATGACGTAAATTTCAAAAAACACGTTGGTCATGAGAATTGTTACTTCAGCCGTAAGTTCTTAAACTTTCTCTCTTTTTTTATGCGACAAACTTTGAATGTGTTTTCTTATGTTTATTATGTTTATTTACTACAGGCTGATTCTTTCTTTAATATTAAGAAACTCATTTTTCTGCCTCTGCTGTCGTTGTAACTTAACAAAAATTAGTATTAGTTCAAAATTTTGATTTTTGTTTGTTTTTTAAAGATTTTTTATAATCTTTTCTGCTTACTAGTTATACGTATGGGCATTGCAGATAATGCTAACTTTGCTCGTATCTTATAACACTTATCAAACAATTAAAATCTATAATGTAATGAAAATACATACATATATAAACATAGGATGGACCATTGATAATTTGGAATTTGATTTTGCTGTAAATAAGAAACGAATAATTTTCTTCAGTGCAGTTTTTGTGGAATTGTAGAAGAATATTCTCTCTTACCAAATTGTGAAAGTAATTAGCATACACTTCCGGTAGAAGATTCACTATTTTGCAAGTAATTTTTTAGTATTTCCCAACGTTTATCAAGCGCATATCGATTGATTTCTTTAGCCGCAAATATAAAACTAATTTTCCATCATAATATGAATGACATTAGAGTTGCCATACTCGAAATAACCAGTAGTTCAAATCCCAAATGTTAGGTGGACCACTCTATATTCTTATGTAAACCGCATGTGATAGGGGAAAACTAAGTATAAAGCTAATAAGAAAAGCTGCGTTTTATTCGACATTCGCTCCAAATTCCTTATAATTAGCAGGTGTGATTGTATGAGTAGCAGCAACAAAAGCTGCAGAGTTTACCTTTATAATAAAGAAGAAAAGTGCCTCTGCTCATATGCTAGAAAACCACCCGCAGGTGCCAGTGCTATACAGCAGATTTATTGTGAATGACAGCACAACGAGGAGAGTTTACAACTTTTTATTCACACATATTAACCAAGTGGGCGAATAAGGCACACTAAAAATAAAGACACTATTTAAGCCAAAACGGTTCTAATTTGTTTAGTAGGTACTGTTTTTTTGAGACAAAAAACAATTTTTCTTGAATTTATGGGTTTTACTAAAGGCCGAGTTAAAAACATAATTTTATGAAAAAGATTGCTTTAGTCTGATAATATATCAGTGTTTTTGTGACATTATTTGTTTATTAAACAAAATTTTTCATTTCCTATATACTCGTATAACACGTACATCAAATACACATATAATTTACACTCAAATTATTTCAACTAAAACCAAATCTGATATAAAATAAAAAGGCTGAAGAGGAAGCCAATGCGGAAGAAGAGAAAAAGAAGGTTAAAGAAGATAAGAAGAAAACCGAAGAAAAGAAGAAGGCTGAAGAAGAAAAGAAGAACATCGATGAAAAGAAAAAGATCGAAGTAGAGAAGGAAAAGGTTGAAGAAGAAAAGAAGGCCGAAGAGAAGGAAAAGGTTGAAGAAGAGAAGAAGGCCGAAGAGAAGAAAAAACCTAAAAACGAACCAAAAGAGGTAAGGAATGAAATTCTGGAGACATAGAAAGATGATAAGCGCTACGTCAACATCTATAAAGATGAAAATAGAAAATGCTTTATATGACAAAGAAAAACATTACAGATACCAATACTTTAATACAATATACTTTTGGCTAACTGATATAAACTAACTGCTATATAAAGGGTGATTTTTATAAGAGTTTAGTTTTTGAAAATGAAAACAAACACAGAAATTTTGCAAAACTGAATGAAATTTTTATTTGGATCGATAAATCAATTCCTGCCATTTACTTTTTAAAGATATTTTCACTTAAGTGGTCCATTCTGAAGGTCAACATTTTTCACTCATTTCGGCCGGAATCTCACAAATGACGCGTTCAATGTTGGATTCCAAAGCAGCAATCGTGTTTGGATTGTCCCCATAGACAAGAGACTTAACATAGCTCCACAAAAAATAGTCTAACGGGGGCAAATCACACGATCTTGGAAGCCAATTGACTGCACCAAAACGTGAGATTAACTGCTCACCTAATACGTCTCTCAATTGATGCATGGTTTCGCGTGCAGTGTGGCATGTGGCACCGTTCTGTTGGAATCACATGTCGGCCGAGTCCAATTCTTTCGGCAAAAAAAAGTCTGTTTTCATCGAACGGTACCACTGACCGTAACGTTGTGGCCTTCATCGTCATTGAAGAAGTACGGCCCAATGATGCCGCACCAAGCAGCGCATTTTTCTGAATGGCTCTGTCTGGTCTTCACTCCAAATACGGCAATTTTCCTTATTCACGAATCCATTGAGCCAAAAATGAACATCGTCGCTGAAGACAGTTTTGCGATAACACACATTTTTCACAGAGCACGAATTTTGATAATAAATTTCAGTAATTTGCAAACATTGTGCAGGCGTAAGTCTATTCATTATGAAATGGCAAACCGAACTGAGCATAAATCAAGTGACAGCTGTCAAAAAGACCAACTCCGAAAAAAGTATTGCCAGATTGAAAACCACACTTCTAGAAAAAACACCCTTTACTTTTGACTTACGTTGTAAAAGTGATTGTTGTAAAATTAGAGTAAAGTATGCATGCCAAACTAACTTAATTGTGTGCCAATCAATGTTTGATTTGAATGAAAAAATTAATTTTTTTGAAGAAGAATTAAATTTTTGTTTTTAATTAACTTTTTGATTTTTGCGGCCTATCTTAGTTTTTATCTTTAAACAGAGTTTCCAGCTCTTAAGAAATGGCAAAATCCCATACAAAATGTTTTTAAGAAATGATCTTGAAAACTTTTTTATGGAATTTATTTTCAATTTTTTAATAGATCTTTGTGCCTTTTTGTAAATACTGAAAATGTAACCTTGTATAACTATTCTCAAAAAATAAAAGCAATATTGATTTTTTCTTCAAGAAAAAAAGACAAATTCATTATTTATTAAAATACTTAATAGTTGTGTACCTACATAAAGAATTTAACTAATTATGGGGATTTACTTTTCCTGACATTAACACTAAAGGAAAATAAAAAAAATTACAGAATCAAATTTGTTTCGAGAAAATTCTTTACTAAATACAATTTTCCTAATCGCTTTTTACTTTATTTTGTTCTGATTTAAGATAAGTATATGGGCTGACAACATAAAGTACGCTATATAATGAAGTACGTCAATGTTACGACAGACCAGAGTAAAGTACGCGTTTCGTACTAAAAAGCACGCTCTGGCAACACTAATCTATCACCCTTTATTGGGGATTTACCTAGTATTGAAGCTTTAACTTTAAATGGATACAAAATTCATTTGTTCACAATAATTTTAACATTTTTAAGATGGGCTTAAATAAATTCCCTAAATGAAGCCAGTATAAACTTAGAACTTTTAAAGAGCTTCGCACATACTTTGGGTATTTTCAAACTATGGATGTGACTCGAAGTTCTAATTGTGGCAACACTATGGGTTTAGTGGTCTGTCTCAGGGATTCGCACATCACTACTAGCCTAATCTATGGTACACTTGAAAAGCCAAAGTATAACAAAATATTTTTAAAATCTTTTTCACTCTATTCTCTCATTTGTAAACCTTAATACATATAATGCATGATGTTATTGTGCTAGAAAACAAATTTTATCAATTGCTTCTTAAAGTAATTTCTAGAAATCTCTTTGCCATGTTTAATATTAACTATTTGAAGGGTCTTTAGTTATAGCTTTTAATTTTTAATTTAAAGCTTATTTTATATAACAACAGATATTACTTAGTGGTTTTGGTAAAAAAGCTACATATGCATAATAATTTTCTATTGATTTCTAATCTATTTAAATCTTTATTTCTTCTGAACTTAAGCTTTATGATATGGTTTAAGAGGACAATGCGTTAACGAGGAATAAACCTGATATTTGGATAATAAATGGCTATTTCCATTTTTTCTAGTGCCGGGTATCGACCCTAGATATTCTGCGGAGCCCTTTGACACATACCTGGGTCGATCAATAAGTACCCGTGTGTGAAGACAGGTGCCGTTGCTGAGGGAAGTTTGCATTACCGTCGTGTACTGCCATCTGCCACACAACACCACACTAATTTCAAACTGATTCATAGGTTAGTTTTTATTTGGCAGCCATTAGTATCACACGTGTTTCGTGTTTCGCAATAAAATAAAAAGAACAATATCGATCCGTAATTCGCTTTATATTTTTGGATGAAAAAACATGCGAAGAAATAAAATCGAAGTTGGATGCTGTCTATGGGGACCCTTCACTATCCATGACAACCGTAAGATATTGTTTCAACGAACTTAAACGTGTTCGTACATCTGTTTTTGATGAGGAGCGCCCAGACCGTCCGGCAGACGTGGTTACCGAGGAAATCGTTGAAAAGGTCCACGACATAATTCTCGCTGATCGCCGAACGAAAGTGTGCGAAGTAGTAGAGGCCCTAGGAGTGTCGTACGGAACGGTAACTAATATTTTACATGATAGGTTAAGCATGAGAAAGGTGGCGGCCCAATGGGTGCCGCGATTGCTTACGGTGGACAACAAGCGGATACGGATGTCAATGTCGAAGCAGTGTTTGAAACTCTTTAAGCGAAATTAGCAGGATTTCTGCGTCGAGTCGTCACAGTTGATGAAACCTGGAGCCATTATTATACGCCAGAGACCAAGCGATAGTGAAAACAATGGATTTTTTGGGGTAAATCTGCTCCGAAGAAGGCAATGACGGTCCCATCGGCCGGAAAGGTCATGGCCACGATTTTTTTGAATTCCAAAGGAATAGTCCTCATGGACTTTTTGCAGAAAAGAAGAACGATCACGGGGCAGTACTACAGTGAATTATTGGACCGATTCGATACAAAATTGAAGGAGACACGGCCCCATTTGTCTAAGAAAAAAAGTGCTGTTTCAGCACGATAACGCACCAGCACATTCATCCGGAATTGTCGCGGCCAAATTGCATGTATTGAACTACGAATTGCTGCCGCACCAACTCTACTCGCCCGACTTGGCTCCCTGCGACTTCCTTCTATTCCCCTACATGAAAACGTTGCTCGGGGGAAAAATATCAGCTCAAACGAGGAGGTTATCGTCGAGACAGAAGCGAATTTTGAAGAGTTTGACAAATAGTATTTTTTGGAGTGGTTAAAGAAATGGCAGAACGTTGGGAAAAGTGTATTGTACTAAAAGGAGATTACGTTGAAAAATAGAAAAAAAATTTGTGAAAAACTTGCCTCTTCATTCCTAACACGGGTACTTTTTGATCGATCGTATGTATCTACTAGAATCGTATTTCTTAGATTAAACTGAGAAAATTTGTTTACAGCATTGTCCTCTGAACCTTGCATAGTACACATTTATGCTGAAATTCCTTCTAATATATGTTAATTTATTTTTTTGGCAAAATTCAAATTTTCAGAAAGGACAAGGTGAACAAATTGGTCTTAAGAAAGTGGATCGTAAGGTAAGCCATTATACAAATAATTAATAAAAATATGTACAATACTTTCCTATATGTACATATGAATTTATATACAATGTTAATAAATTCATTTTTAACAAACAGAAAAAAAAAATTTAAAACCATTCCGATTTTCTCTGTAACTACAAACATATTGAAATATACACAAACTACAAACTACTGTGTGTATAACTTGAAAATGAGGGATTCACAATTGGTGGCGTAACTTGTAAAGAGTAACTTTTTAAGAGCTTGGTTTTTAAAAACTAAATGAAATTAAATTTTTATTTGGATCGATAAATCAATTCCTGCCATTTACTTTTTAAAGATAATTTCGCTTAAATGTTGCCCACGGCTACGCTTCAAGTGGTCCATTCTGAACGTTCAATTTTGGCACACTTTTTCTTACATTTCGGCCGGAATCTCACCAATGACGCGTTCAATGTTTGCTTCCAAAGCAGCAATCGTGTTTGGCTTGTCCCTATAGACAAGAGACTTAACATAGCCCCACAAAAAATAATCTAACGGGGTCAAATCACACGATATTGGTGGCCAATTGACTGCACAAAAACGTGAGATTAACTGCTCACCAAATTCGCCTCTCAATTGATGCATGGTTTCGCGTGCAGTGTTGCATGTGGCATATGGCACCGTCCTGTTGGAACCACATGTCGGCCTAGTCCAATTTTTCACAGAGCACGAGTTTTGATAGTAAATTTCAATAATTTGCAAACGTTGTTCAGGCGTGAGTCTATTCATGATGAAATGGCAAACCAAACTGAGCATTTTTTGCTTGTCAAGAATAGCGCGTGAACTGTTAGAAATATAAGCTTCAAAAACCAAGTGGCAAAAAAGGTACCCTTTATTACTAGCTAAGTGAAAAAGTTTGAAGATGAAGAATTGGAGATGTTACTCGAAGAAGACTCATGCCAAACGCAAGAGGAACTTACAATAACATTGGGAGTTACTCAAGCAACAATTTTTAAGTGCTTAAAATCATTGGGGTTCATTCAAAAGGAAGGAAATTGGGTGCCATACGATATGAAGCCGAGAGACGTCGAAAGGCGATTTTGCATGTCTAAAATGGTGCTTTAGCGCTATAAAAATAAGTCTTTGCAGCGAATTATTACTGGTGATGAAAAATGGAGGGAGAGCTGTATCGAAAACAGTTGATTCGTTCGAAGAGAGCAATGGCCGAAAAACCACCAGAATATGGGACCAGGCACGAGACCGTAATTATCCAACACAACAACGACCGGCCTTATGTTGCTGTTAAAAATTAGTTGGTAAATAGAGGATGGGAAGTTTTGGCTCCAGCGCTGTATTAACCAGACCTTGCCCCGTCTGACTTTTACTTATTTTGATCAATGCAGAATGCACTTACTGGAATACGCTTTACTTCAGTTGAAAGTATCAAAAAGTGGATTGATTCGTTCATAGCCTCAAGATGGATGGTTTTTTCTGGCAAGGCATCCATAAATTGCCTGAAAAATTGCAAAATATCATAACTTCCGATGAACACTACTTTGAATAGTGTATTCATTCCATTAGTTATTGAAATATAGCTATATTTTTGTAAAAAATCTCTCATTTTCAAGTTATACACCCAATAATTTAGTTAAGATTTCTGGGTCATGCTGCCATGTTATTGAGGTTAAGTGCAAAGGCAGCCAAAATTTAATATTTCTTGAACGCATAACTCGGTTTTAAGTTTTAAAGACGACGTTTTTACTAAACCTAATTTCATGAAAGATATCAAAAAATAGGGATAAGTTTGTGGCACATAAAAAAAAAATTCAAGAAGTGCTTTTAGCGAGGGCAATGATAAAGCCCTTCGTTAGGATTTTTTGTATACCAAGGGCACTCATGAGCCACTCCCAAAACTTTCCATAAATAATAAGTTATACTATACAAGTATACATTTGTATAGGTAAGTTTTTTAACCAGAAATTTTCAAATATCTCGAATAACAAGCAATATCAGAAATAAAATTTCTTAAATCATAATTTAATCATTCCGCAGCAGAAAATTTGTACATTAGTGCTAAAATTAGGCCCGGGAGGAATTTTTAAATCTTAAATATCATAACCACTATTTTTTATTGCATAATCGGATTTTATGGCTAAAAATACAATACATAAACTAAATTTTTTTCAGATTCATGCTATATTATATAACATAGATAGAGCTATATTTGAGCAAATTTGGACGGTCACGATGGAAGTAGTTTGTTCCCCGTCAGCTTTAGCACTAATGTATTTTATCCGCGGAATATTTGAATTTTAACTATGGACACTTTTTCGTATAGCGCTTATTATTTGAGATATTTGAAAGTTGCAGGTTAAAAAACAAAATATAAAATATATCGTGTTTTTTTTTTATTTAAAGAAAATGTCAATTCTGTTTAAAAACACATATATTATTCCCTTTTTCCATTATTTAACATATATCGCATGAAAAACATCACAACTACTACATATATATAAACAAAAACACAAATATACTTTTAAATTTAAAACAAACACATAAACACATACGAAATATGTAATAAATTTAAAAAATCGGTAAAAAATTAACCTGAAAAGGTCCCATAAAATGATTCTGAAAACGATGGAATGAAAAAGAATCTATCAAGAATAAAAAAACAGAAGATTTGTCCCCGAAGTCTGATAACAATGAGGTAAAGAGAAGTGTAAAAAATACCAAAACTAAAAGTATACATACGGGGGGGCGTTCCACACCAGGTCATATCTCCGATATTTTTAAAATTATGAGAGTTGATAAAGTAACATGAATAATGAAAAGAGAGATTTTTTCTATTTTTTCTGAAAAAATCAATTTATTTTAAAAATGAAAAATATTCTTAATATTCTTGTGAAGGGATACGTGTGAAATCACTATCCGCTATGGATGGTTCTGAGCGACTTTTACGCACCCTGAGTCAAATAGAAAGAACAAATTGGTAATTTTTTCATTTGTTATCGGAAACATAAAGTGTGAATCGCAGCCGACTTGGCGTGGAATGTCCCATATACTCGGTTAAAGCGCTTCCTCAACCACCAATTGTGACCAGTGGATTCGAATGGATCTTGAGTTAAAACCTAAATTTTCAAATAAAAATTTGTTTCTAATAAAATGAAAATAATATCTGAAAAACAAAATTGTTCAAAGTACAAATATACTATTCATATTAAATATTTTGAGTCAAGTTCAAATTTGTTAATTTCAAAAAGTTCACAAAAGTGGAAAATCTCAACAACAAAAATTTTTGGTGTACTTAATGACGGGGCTGCTACATTGAAAGTAAAAAGTCCTAATTCGCGTTCCCAAATCGTGGTAACAAAGTCCTTTACTGTACATTAAAAAAATCCCTTAATCCAAGTGATAGAAAAACTGTGTACCTAATGATTAAAAACAAGCTAAAATAATATAAAAAATTTAAAATATCCAATTTTCGGAAAAATCAGTTAATTTCTTCAAAAATTTGTAAGTCAGAAAAGACCGAGAATCAGTAGCTTTACTGATAAATCAGAACTTCTGGTAGCCGTAGTTATAAACATTATAATTCTAAATGATTCTGGTATTTAATTTCTCTGACCAATTTTTGGGTTCAATAGACATTTTTTTTTACTAAAGACAGTCATCGACACGTAAATAGTTCCGCTTTGCTATATATTAGCTAGTTTTATTCGGCCCGCCCATAATTGTCTAAATGGTCTTGCTAGCAGCTCACCTCTGAAATTAAAGCACTTTTTTCATTATTGCCAATAATCACCTGTTTGCGGAACAGCAATCGGTTGTTAACCGAACGAAGGAAACTGTTTGTAGATTATGTGACTTAGATAAATTCGTTTTTTCTTGGTGGAACAAATTAAAGGATAACATATGCCGAAACATATACAAAAACAAATTCCCTGAGGATGGCATTATACATACATACATATGCCAAAACGAGTAGGAGAAAATGAAAATGAAATGTTTTTCTTTAATTTGTTTCGCCTTAATAATGACCTAGAAGCCTTAGATAAGAAACTGCTTGTAATTTTAGAAGATAACAACAATAAAAATACGGCTATCAAGCCCTTAACCCTCTGTCTGCGGCATATAAGATTTTTGCTTTAAGTATTTTGAAAATTATAAAACAAATTATCTATTTACATTCAGTTTTTAGAGGGTTCAACCAAAGGGGTTCAAATATACGTTTTCGCTATGAGCTATAAAAATCCCGCTCGAATACCATATATGCTAATTATAATTGTTATATCATTTTAAATCCAATTTTAAGTTTTTGTAAAAAGCATCTGCATGTAACATACATATATGTGTATTTAAAAAAAGGTTTTTATTTCATTTCTGAAATGTTTTAGTTAAGTGTTGCATCCGAACAGGAAGAATATAAATCCGAGATACGTCGCAGGTCGGTAATTAAAACGCAAGAGACCACAGTTATTGAAGATGATAAGATATCATCATCAAGACGTTCTTCGAAGGTGGTAAGTATCGATGTATGTATGTATAATATGTGTGTTAAACTGATGCAAAATAAAGATTAAATAAAATGCAATAACAAAACAAAAATATAGGAATTAAAAAGATAACACAATGCAACAAAAAATTTAGGCCTTCAATTTTCCAACGGGTTTTACGTAATTTGGGGCCGCTTATCAAAAAACGATTTTATGTCATTTAAATCTAGTCACTTTCAATACTTCAATGAAAAATGTTATTGTTTGTTGTTGCATTAATAACAAAATGCTGTAAAACAGCTTTTTCTCATTATGATGGGTAATGTGTGCCTCGGAGTAATTTCTGATGTCCAGAACCCACTTAAATTTAGAGGCCTAAGCAAACGTTGGAATTTTGTTGCACTGTATAATTATTTTTTTATACGTGGCAATTACTTAATTCAGTTAAGTTTCAAAACCAAAAAATAAAACAAATTTAAATTAAAATATTTCGGTATTTTTTTAATTTTCTTAATTTTTTAGGATCTTTTCTGAATACTTTTTTGCATCAGACAATTGTGTAGAATGTATAGGGACATGGTATCGAGTGGAAAGCGTCGATACTATACTCTAAAGTATCGAATGCAAAATATTGGGTACTCAAAAGTATCGCCAAAAATGTACTCCATATCTAGGTCGGTTTTCGATTCCTAATGTAAAAAAGGCTCCTTAAGACTCCAATAGGACTCACTAATACCTCCTATAATATTCTTTAAGAAGAGGACTCCTATGAACGTGTTGACAAGTCCTATATATTTATATCGAAGGGTTTTAGCACTCCTCCAATATGACTCTTAAATGTTTGCATTCCTTATTACTAGCAATATTGGATTTTCGATACCTACATTATGGTAATATACTCACTATAAAAGTGTCGAGTAATTAAGTATCGGGTAAAAACAATCGAGTACTCAAAGTATCATGCACCGATATCATGTCCCTGAGCACGTATGCATTTCATAAAAAAAAATTATTGTTAAAGCGTCATTGTACAAATATTGAAAAAAAAATCTTAAAACGTGCTACTCTTAAAGTGAAGTGAAACGTCTTTACTTTTAAAAGTGACTGTAAATATATATATATAGAAAGTAAGGATTAGGATACTTTAATTGGGAAATTCGCACCATTATTATCAAAAGAAGGAAGACGAAATTTACAGAATGGTGATCGACAATACAAGCAGAGACGAAGTCAGCTCTCGCAATTTACTTTCGTGTGCTTTTCGACGACGATGCAGCAAGTTATCTCTGCGATCATCATTGACAAGCATTCATAACAGTTGTTATCTCTTACAAAGTATTCTTAGTACTTACGCGCTTTTGTCGGTACGGTAGGAAGAGTAAGAGAGATAACACTTTTTGTTTAACTTGTGAAATATGTACATAATGTTGAAATCTGGAGGAAAATTTACGAAGGTGAAGTCAGTGCTAATAAAACTGTGTTCAAAATCTGTTTAAAGGTTTTGATGGCTGATATTACCTAATTCTGTCACAAGATATTCAATGTTGCCTACCATATTGCCAGATTGATTCGAATTTTCAAAATAACGGTATTTTGAATGTTTACCTCGAAAGCTCTTATCTTGTGTTCATTGAGAAACACTTTTCAAGTGGGAAACCATCATAACCTTTGCCCAAAAAAATACTCTCGCATTCTTGTATTATGATACATAGTAGGTTCAAAACCCTCAAAATTACTATTTAAAAATTTGTTTGTTGGAACTTACCCATTTCCTTCAATTTGTTTTCAAAGAGCTTAATCTTCATCTTCGCTACCACTTTTGGAGATTCACTTCATGAAATGGAATTTTCAGGGTTAAAAAGGTAATAAATAAAAGAAAAAAGTGCTGCAAAGAATAATTCTTAGGTTTGAACAAAATCAATTTTTGGAAAAAAAAATGGTTTGGTGCAAGTGAAAAAAAAACCCAAAACGGTCTGGTTCGGTTCAAGGAATTCTAACTGCGGATGGTTCAAACCGATTTGCATCCGTGCTATAAGCCGCTCTTAAATAAGTTTCACATAAAAAAATCCAGAGCCTATTACTTTAATGACTAAATGAAAGCAAATTTAAAATGCTTATGATTAAAAAACAATTTTTTATAGTGACGGTTATAATCAATATGCTATTTGTCTCTAAAAATAAATGTTTCATGTCTTATGTATTTTTTGTACTAAAATTTATTTAATATGATAATAATAGAAGGACGAATCCAAGAGCGAATCGCGCCGTACTTCCATTGTCGACAAGAAGGTACTTGAGGTAATTAATATATAATTTATGTATGGTATATATCATTAGTAGCTAGAAATGTTATAAACAAATACTTTTTTGTTGTTTTGTATATATAAATAATAATATTATTCTATGTATATAAAAAAATTTAAATCAAAACAAACTCGCTTTTAAAAACATAATTTAAAAATTAATTTGAATAGAAACCTGAAAACAAAAATATTGAGGCGAATAAGTCTCCACAAGAGTTAACGGAAGAAATTCCAAAAATTAAACTAGCCGAACAGAGACGCATTCCAAAGGTGAGAATAACCACAGCAACAGCAGTAAATAGTAATAAGCATTCTGTGTTTGTCTCTGGCGTGGTTTCGTCTTTCTTTAACGTGCATATGTGTCGTATTTAACTCCCCAATTCTATATATATTTTGCGGCAGTTCATTTCAAAGTTAGGTGCATATACAAGTGCCATAATTATGTATGTATGTACACATTTTATGCTTCCACTCAAGTGAAACAAAATTACATATGTATTTTAAAGGATAGATTTACAGAATTGGAGAGTTAATATACCTATACATAACTATAGCTTATTATGTTTCTCTAACTGTGTTGCTATATGTATCTGTCTCCTTTCTCTATCTCGCTCTCTCTTTGTGTTTATATATCTGCTTAATACATATTTTATTATTGAAATAGTCTATTTTATAAAATTTTTTTTTTAGTATAATATCAAAATATTTAAATACAATTAATAAATTATAGGTATATTTAGTTGATATTAAAAAAAACGAAAAGAAGCACCTTTAATTGGTTGTGAACTTTAAATGCTAACAAATACGAACAGTGAAAAATTGTTTCTCTTGTTTAAGAAAAATAAAATAAATTTAAGGAATAAAGGAGAATATTTAGAAATAATGTTAGCTAACCATTTTAATTCGTATAGAATTATGGAATTAACTGTCTACTTACTTACTTACTTAACTGGCACTACAACCGATGATCGGTTATGGCCACCTCTATAAAGCTTCGCCAGTCGCCTCTGCTATGCGCGCGCTGACGCCAGTTGATAAGGCCAAGTGGAGTCACTGCACCTGGTCTTTCCAACGGAGATTAGGACGACCTGTTCTTCGTGTTCCTCCACCGTGGTTCGAATAAAACACCCTTCTAGCCGGAGCGCGTTCTTCCATTCGCTCAACATGACCCAGCCAGCGAAGCCGCTGGATTCTTATACGCTTGACTACGTCAGTGTCGGCGTAAAGCTCATACAGCTCATTGTTCTATCTTATTCGATACACGTCATCCACGAATACTGGACCGTAGATCTTACGGAGTATCTTCCTCTCGAACGCTCCTAACAGCCTCTCGTCATTGATGGTCAATGTCCACGTCTCTGCGCCATACATTAGGACGGGAAGGATGAGGGACTTATAGAGCGTTATTTTCTTCGGTCGAGAAAGGGCTCTACTTCTTAATATTAACACCTGTTGACAAGAGATAATCTCCGCTTGATCTCAAGGCTGACATTATTATTGGTGTTTATGCCGGATCCTAGATATACGAAATCTTTGACGACTTCAAAAGTATAATTGTCAACACTGAAATTTGTCCAAGACACGGCGACTCGTTATTTGTTGACACAAGGTATTTCGTTTTGTTCTCGTTCACCTCTAGACCCACTGGACGAGACTTCCTTTTCAGGTTGGAGAATGCTGCACTGACTGCTTGAGCTTTTTTGACAATGATATCAATATCAATCAGTGTATGCCAGCAGCATGACACTCTTGCAGAAGATAATGCCAGAGATGTCGATGTTCACAGCTTTAATTATTTTCTCCAGCATAAGGTTAAAGAAGTCGCACGATGGGGAATCACCTTGTGTGAAACCTCTTTTGGTATCAAATGGTGCGGAGAGGTCTGTCCCAATTTTCACTGCGCTGGTGGTGTTGGTCAGTGTCATTTTGCAAAGACGAGTGAGCTTTGCAGGGATACCAAAATCAGACATTGCGGCGTGCAAGTGATTCCTAATCGTGATGTCGAAGGCGGCTTTATAATCGACAAATATATGATGGGTGTCGATCTGTTTTTCTTGGGTCTTTTCCAGGATTTGGCGTTGTGTGAATATCTGGTGGATAATGGATTTACCAGGCCTGAAGCCACACTGATAAGGTCCAATCAGTTTGTTGACGATGGGCTTAAGTCTTTAGCACAGTACGCTCTATAGAACCTTATATGCAATATTAAGAAGGCTTATCCCACGGTAGTTGGCGCAGATCGTGGAATCACTTTTCTTATAGATTGGACAGAGTACGCTGAGATTCCAATCACTTGGCATGCTTTCATCTGACCATATTCTGCATAGAAGCTCATGCATGCGTTTTTTGAGCTCTTCGCCTCCGGTCTTAAACAACTCAGCAGGCAGGCCATCTGCACCTGCAGCCTTATTGTTTTTCAGCCGAGCAATGGCTGTTAAGACCTCCTCATAGTCAGGCGGCGGTACTTCAACGCCGTCAGTGATTGGGGTTTCTGGAGTGGATTCCGCAGTGGCGGGATTATTGCCGTCATCGCCATTAAGCAGCTGCGAAAAGTGCTCCCTCCATAATCTCATTATGCCCTGGACATCTGTTACCAGATTTCCGTCTTCATCCTTGCAGGAAGAGGCCCCGGTCTTCAAACCATCAGTCAGGCGTCTTATTCTTTCAAAGAATTTTCGTCTTTCTTCATCTCTTTTCTTGCGTCTGAAAAGACGTTTCTCTTCCCTCCTCAACTTTCTGTATCGCTCCTTAGCAGCTCACTCTGACTGCAGAGTGGCTCTCTAAACAGCGTTTTTCGCTTCAGTATCATCGCGACACTCTTGGTCGTATCACATATTTCTCCGTCGACGGTGGTAGCCTAGCACCTCTCCGGCAGCCGTACGCATAGAGCGGGAAATGTGCGTCCACTGCGCGCATATATCATCAAGTTGAGTGCGAGTTGGTTGGCGAAGACTTCGGATGTCTGTTGTGATTGCAGCTTTTCGACATC
Source organism: Palloptera scutellata (assembly GCA_958295655.1). Classification (NCBI taxonomy): domain Eukaryota; kingdom Metazoa; phylum Arthropoda; class Insecta; order Diptera; family Pallopteridae; genus Palloptera; species Palloptera scutellata. The sequence continues at coordinate 7,793,154 of OY282453.1, read as the reverse complement.
CAGCTTTCTCTTTGTATCTATCCGTACGCGAATTTACTGTCTCTACTCGAAAATTCCCCTTCTTTGAGTTATGTGGAAAACTTCCCTTTCGTGGCTCCTTCAGGGAAGCTATGCCCATGTAAAATAATATGAACTGCTTCGTCCGCTGTTACTAAAAATAGATGTGTTTTATTCACCAATCGCTCCTAATTAACGACGATAATTATATAGGGAAACAATAATAAAAACTGCAGAGATCACTCGTATAACTATAGCTGTTATTCATAACTAGCATGTGGTTTAACATTCCTGGTGTCTTAAACATATAATATCATATAATGTAAAATATCAATAATGAAAGAAGAAGAAAACAAAATCAAAAAGGTAATGTGCTAAAATGTCCGCCGAAATACAACATCGCATGGAAGGCCTATGCCGAGCTTTTCGCCTCCAACCATATTGTGCGTGTTATATTTTTACATGAATGGCAGGCCTACAGTTTTATGCTTTTTTACTCTTGTAGTTTTGTCATTGTCTGCCAAGAGGTGGTGACGAGTGGAAAAATTGTTTTTTCTACTTTTTGATTTTGCCTGTGCCGAGATTTGATTCTCGGACACACTTCGTAGCAGGCCAACGCACTACCAACACGGCGACCAGGTTCAGACAGAAGAGAAATGCTTAGTATTATATGCTGGAAGATCACGCCTGTGTTACTGAGCTTATATTGTCATTCACAATAAGTAAATGACAATAGAATGAATAAGAAACTTAACAAATTTATCGTTTTATGCCCAGAAGCTTAACTAAGTCTTTGCAAATAAAACGCAGCTCATATCAAATTTGACTGAGCTATAACAAAGTACATTTCATCAACAAATAAAGTACTTATCGGGATGATAATCCTTAAGTATCACAGTATTTTCTTTTTCTTTCTATTTTCTGTTTAAAAATATCTACACGCTTATATAACTCAATGTGTGCTTTAATTAATGCAATATGTTCCTGTTCTATTTAAATATGTAAAACAAAAAAAAACATCACAATGTTCATCCAGCAGATAGTTGAAGAAGCAAAACCAGCTGAAGAACTACCAAAATTACGTAAAACATCTGCTGCCCAACCAAAAGAAGAGCCTAAAACTGAACAAAAGGCCAAGGCTAAAGCTAAACTAAAAGCAAAAGGCAAATACGAAGAATTACCTGAAATACCTGACTACGAACGTCCAGCGCTGGAAAAATATGAAAAGTCTGAATTTACTCCAACCGACTTTAGTCGTGATCTGGAGGTACCAAATAAAATGGAGAAACCAGTATTGGATTCAGCTAAAAAGGAGCCAGAAAAGGCAGTTTTAAAGAACGGATTGCCAAAGGTAGAATTATTGAATGTTTGAATTTGTGAAAATGTGAACCAATTCTAAAACACAGGCCAAAAAATATTATATTGCTCTTCAAACTGAAAACTCAGTGTGTCCATGAAAAAAATGTTTGGAAACATGTTAAACATTCATACATATATACGTACAGTTGAAATTTATGAAGTTATAATTTATTTACTTTCCTTTAAAGATATTCTGTAAAAAAATGTATGATAGATAGTGTTGTCAAATCAGAGCTTGCTAGTCCTTAAATTTTGACGTGCTAAAGAAAAACAGTAACACCATTTTCCAGAGTTATATTTTCAAGGACATTAGGTTTTTTCTATGAAAATCCTATAACTGAGTCTTATATTTAAGATTTTAACAAATATAATATTTAAAAAAAATAGGAAATCCTAACCTATTTAGGACTATACTAAGGTAGATATTTCGCATGGAATTTTGACGCTGCGTTCAAACTTAAGCACAAGCTTTTTTCTATGACTCTAACCATCGAGCTTCCAACTCAGTGTAATAAATTCCATTAGAAAATACTACTTCGGTTTTTGGTCTAACAAATCAGGCCTCTGTTATTAAATTATTATTTCGATCCACATGAACGTTTTTTTGTTATATGTTCGATGCCATACACAACAATGAATCGGGAAATACAGAAAGAGGAAGCTATTGAAAAATCCATCGAGGAACCAAAGGGCTTTAAGGTGGGCAAAGGCAAAATACCAGAAGAAGATGATGGAAAAGATTCGGCAACATTGCGCCCAATTATTATTGAACCAGAGGTAATTAATTGTTTATATAGGAGTGTAAAGGGTTTTTCAATAGAGATATTTTTGTATTTGAAAAAAAATACAATACAAAAGTATGATGATCACGCGGCTTTACTTCTTATGTTAATTTGATCTTATAAGGGATCTTTACGCAAAATTCGTCGCAATGTGGACTTACAGATTTCCAATTTCTGTTAACGGCGTGGAAGACTGACTTGGCTCATTTTGAACCAATTGCATTGTCTCACTGATAGAGGAAAATTCAATAGTGAATATCTTGACTCGAATTCATCCACTATAGCACGCACAGCCTATCTAGTGGGGCAGTTATTACAACCGAAAATTTGAGTAAGCGCTTTTAAAGTTGCGTGTACCGACTCAGAGTTTCGGGAGGTACATACTTTCAATAATTTCCAAACGTTGCTTGTTCGTGAGATTTCACCACGATAAAAACCTTGAATAGCGTTTTGACATTACCAAATCAAAAAAAAAAATCAAAAATTATGGGTGCGTTTGTATTTAAATCAGTGATAGACATACACATATTACCACATATTGCGCTTGTGTATGAAGTAGAGTAAATATAAGTTCAGTTCTCTCTGCATTTACAAAAAATTTCTTATTTCTCACCTGGGTTGGGACCATATTTTTACTCGCCCGTGAGCTATAGAAAGTTAAATATTTGTACGTGTGTCGACTTCGCGCAGAATTTTAATGCCTATACCCACGTGTTTTGGATGAACCCATCGCTGAATTAAATACAAAATTTGTACCATATGTCCCTATTGAAAAACCATTTATATGTAAGTACAGTCAACATCATGCAAATACATATGTACATACATATGTATGTACCTATATGTAGATCAGAGTGATGCAAAAAAAAAAAAACAACTAACAAAGGTGTACCTCCAAAAAAATTCATTTATTGTTTAAAAAGTCTACAAGTAAATTTTTACTATCAAAACTCTAGTCAGTTATACATATAATCACAAATCATCACCGTTCATTACTTACGGTGATTTCGTACCAATGGAAACACGAAAGAAGGAGATAGGAATAAAAAATTGCCTTGGTAGGGAACATATTTTACTCGCCTGTGAGCTATAGAAAGTTAAATATTTGTACATCTTGTTTTAGTCTAAATACGAGAATATTGAAAAATCAACATTGTGATACGAATATTCCAAGGAAGAAATTTAGATAAAAATTAAAAAAATGTCAATGATTAAAAGGTTGTCTTAGACGATTTAGGTTGGTTAGGTTTAAGAAGAGTGTTTGATAGGAGACCAATTGTGGTCCATTTTGATTCTCTTCATTTTTAGATTTTTGGAACATTACCAGGATCATAATTCGCATGATACCAAAGTGAAACCAGTTCGCACTCCTTACAAATTTGAGTAAATTATGTTTCTTTAGACCGGATACTACTGTCAAGTAGTCGATGATTAACACTAATTGTAATTTTTGGAGCATAGTTCTAATTGCACAGTGTCTCGTGATCACTCCAGTCGCTAAGCGGAAATAATGGTCTATTAAGGGTCAAAACACTCAGTGTTCGGATTTTGTTAGCTCCGGCCATAATGACCGAGCTGTTACACAGTCATTTCTGTTTCTCCAAAAGCAGCTGGTTACAAATTTTACTATATTATCAATCTCATTTTATAATTGTCTGCTCGGTGGCAGAATCGTAACAACAGCCACACCAAGTTGCATTTCCGAGCTCTTTCGGGCCAATTATGGAACCCAGAACCCAGCCTAGTTTGATACTGTGAGGTCGTAGTGTTTTCATCGCTTTTCGTCATTGTGATACCGCGTTTGATTTGACTATTAATGATTGAATCGATTTCATAGCTGCCTGGCTATACAATAAGATTGTACTATCCGAAAGACGGAAAATGCAGTTCAGTATTGCATTGGAAGCTTTTTCTATTTGTAGGATTTATGCATAGAAGATACTACATACAATTGTCAGGTAATCTAACAGGCTTCTTCGTGTTAAGTGTTTCAGAGTCTAGCACCGGTTCCCACTTCCATTTTTGAACCATCAGTGAAGATGGTGATTTCATCATTGCTTACAACTTTGTTAGTCCTCCAGTCATCTCTGCTGGGACGTCAATAGTAAAGTCGTTGTGAGGAGTTATGTAGTCCGATGTTGTCGTAAGACTTTTGGAGTTCAATATTCTCCCCATATCTTCCATTGTTTCCAGGATTGCCGCATGCCCATAGTTGGTTTGCTTAATCAGTCTGAGTTCTCCTTTTGCTGCTACTGCAAAAGTCGATTTAGTTTTAACGTACGTTACCCTCCGCAGAAAATAAATGTCCTTATGATTGCAGTATATAACCATTGGGTGATATATGTTTGCAGTACCCCATTTCTTTCCACCGGTTTTTCCGATGCATGTAGCATTGAAAGAATTTAGTCCTTCATTTCGGATACACGATTCAATCATTGAAATTTGTAATTTATTACATCAGAACTATGGTGAAGGAATTAATTACATTTCCAATTTCACAATTCCATTACAAGGATTTCTAATTTCTATTTGATTAAAATTTGCAATACCTATGTAATGTACAACTGTACATAATTTAAATTTTTTCAATTCCATTACAAGAAATGATAGTGTAATGCCTTTTCCTCAAATTCCTATTATGGCTTGAAAATTGGGAAAATAAAAATTATAATTTCATTTACTCTAGGGATTGGAAAAATAATCAATCAACATGGTTCTAAAGTGTTCCATTACAAATTACGCTAAATTTAATTCCTAAAGGAATTACGACGTGTGAAATTAAAGCCTTTAATTGGTTGAATCGTTCTTGTTTTGAAAATGTGTTTTTATTTTTGGGTTGCATCTGTGATTTTTGATTTTCTAAAAATCTGAATGACTTATTAAAACTTTTTTTTTACACCACTCTAAACAACATAACTACATATGAGTACATATGTATGTAATACATATAAATGTAGTAGCGGTGTGTTTGCACTACACTTTTTTGTGAGCATCTTTTCTAAGTCTTTCGTTTTTGTTCAATTTTTTGTTTTTATATGCGATAACACTACATTTCCCTGAAACAACAAAACACATAAAAACATATCTGCCATTCACCAACTCAATCAACACACAAATACACAGAAAAAATCTAATCAAGAGCCTGAAGTAAAAAATTTGGAGGTAAGTTACAATTTGATTTCCTTGTACTTATACATATATGGTATGTATATGTAAATCGTATACACTTTAAACTTTCAAGTTTTTATGGTACATTTTTACAAATTGATATGTATGTATGTGATCGACCACAGAATATTTTAGCACTAAATATATGTACTTCTTAGTTATGTACTTAAGTTCTTCCTAGCTGGTTTAAACTGGGGTTCATGTCAAGAACAAGTTCCAGTAATCAATAGTGTCTTCATGGAAGCTAGTAAACGCCACGTATACAACGTAAACCTCGCGAGTTTGCATTGCGTCTATATCTTTCTTACCAGGCAATTCAGTGTGCAAATCTCCTCGTATATAGTCAACACTGTTCTTCCTCTCTTTTTTTCACAATTAACATGCAAAACTTTTTTTTGTACAACTGCTTATATAAGTACACTCTCAAAACTAGCAGTGTGTTCATGAAACGGTGTATACAAATTTGTTCAAATGCGTATATGCAAGATTTAAAGAAAAAAACTAATTTTTTATAAACACGTATATCGTTTCAATATAGGAATTGTCTTTATGTACTACATATATTTGGCTTTAAAAATTGAAACTTTAACAAAAATAAGAAAAATCAATTCCTGCCTTTACAGAAAGTGATGGACTAAGACATCATAGTGTATACTATAGTAATTAATTTGTTTCTCGTTTACCTGTGTATAAACATTTCCATCTATAAGTTTAATGTAAAGATTCCTCGCATAATCTAAGTTTTCAGAAAAAGGCGAGTATGTATATTATTTCTTGGGAGTAAAAGTGCGGTACATAAAACATTTGTATTCTTTTGATTTATTTTTCAAGGTTGTAACGAGTTTTCTTTCTTGAGAATTTTCTTAAGAGCTGGAAACTTCCCTCTAATTTTCAAGTTCTACATTTCAAAATATGAATCAATAATTTTTCAATTAAAATAAGTCAGTATCATCAATAATATCAATAATTCCATAATATTAATAATTCTCTAAATACTATTCAATTCTCTTGAAACGAAAATAGACAAACATAGGTGATAGAAATAGGTAGTGCAAAAATTTTGCCTAAGTTTGTTGGCTTAAGTTCTAAAAGCTGAAGAAAAACGTTTACATGGTTTAAGTTTTTAGCTTTATTGTTTTTTAATCTTTCATAAAAGACTTTGTTTAAGCAAGGATTTGTACATAGAGTTGTGTGAGTATCAGAAAGTATCAGAACGGTTTCATCAGTATCAAATAACATAAAATTCTACAAACCTGTGAGGTGTCGTGATTATTGCCCTATCTAGCCTTAAACATTTTAGTAAATAAGTATTAGCGTAGGTACTCAACTGAGTTACCAACTAGTATGTTTTAGCCCGGAATCTCCGGGAATAATAAACTTTACTTTTTTCGAATACGTGTTTAGCATTCGAATTTTGGTCTCAAAAGGCCTATTCTTTAAAGTTTGATGCAAGGTCCTTCCAATAATAAGGTAGCGATGCTCAAAATAACATTTTCACTTAAAACTAAAAATAAGCTATCGGAAAATGTTCCGCAATAATATTAAATATATTCAGAGGTTTTGTAAAATTGAAGAAAAAAGCTTCAGACTTAAGCTAAAAGCACAAAAAAAGTAAAAGTTTATTAGACGTTTAATATCACAGGGATCAAAGCATGCCAACAATTTTGTTGAAGCTTGGAGAAATAGTGGTGTTAATTGTTAAGATAAATATTAAATTTAACCATCAACCAGTGACATATAACGCAACTTTGATCCCTGTGACTTGTATGTCTGCAATAGAGAAATATAAAACTACAAGAATTGTTTGTAAAAATATATATCAATGTTATCACAAAATATTACAACAGACACATAAAGAAGGAGTTCTTCCATACATGGAACTTATTAGACAACGACGACGCTCTTCAGTACGAAATCTTATGACTAAGCTGCCAATTGAAAATGAAAGTTTCCTTGGTGTGGTTTTAAAACCTGTTGTAAAAGATGCCAAAAAAGTGCCGGCACCACAGCAGGCTAAAAAAATGCTTAAGGTAAACAAGCTACAACTATTTTTCTTATTTTAAGCTTTGAAAGTACTGTGAATCTTTTTCTTACCGTTTTTCTCGCTCTGTTTGCTCACTGTATTTCCTAGCTTTCAAAATCTGATATTTCTGTTCTTGATCGCTTTTCATTTTTCTGTCATTTTTTTCTTCTGCCTCTTCTTTGGAAGCATATCTCATATATAGAAAGCCGAAAGTACTTAGCAGTGATAGTTGATAAAAATTTTATTTGAAATTTTTTAAACGCAATGATAAATTTTCCTCTTCAATCCAATTCTAAAATATAAAATTTTAGCTGCTTCCTGTTCTTCCTCTTCTTTTCTTAAGCTGTTGTACTACTCTACTATGTTATCTTTCTGTCTTTCTGATTTTATTCTGGCTGCCAAAATTTAAAATTTATCACAAATTTTACCAAAAATAAATAAAATACTTTAAAGGAAACTATAAAAGAGGAACAAATTCCTACAAGTACCAAAAAGGCACAAGTCTATAAGTTGCAAAAACCTGAGGTTTTACCCACATTGGAGGATAATTACCAACAACCAGAATTAGAAAAATATGAGAAGCCTGAATTTAAAAAATACAAAAAGGAAAAACCAGAAGCTCCTGCTGTTATTGCTTCCACGATACAATCCCCTGAAGTACAATCAAGGTCGCCAACCGTTAAAACCCCTGAAATAAACGCACCCGAAGTTACGTCAAAGGTAAGAAATGCTTTAATGCTTTTATGTGACACGCTTAGTCGAAAAATATATATTTATAAACTTGAACTGAATAGAAATGTCATAGAGAGAGTTGAACGTAAAAATGAAATAAATCAATATTTCTGGGCAAAATGGACAAAAAACTATGACCAACAACGTCGCTTTAATATTTCGGAACTAACGAAAACTGAATAATTCAGTAGGTAACGATCTTATGTATGATGATGTATGATTGACTCGGAAATCCTGAAATAATTTCTGTAGCAGAACACAATCTAAAATCAATTCCGGCCTTTGTCATGATTTGTTATCCGAAAACAACTGAAAATTGAAAAATGTTAAAGAATGATACAAAAATGTTTTTGCTTATATACAGATGCATATACAAATTATGCGTTAATTTGTGGAAAATAATGTGTCATTATGTTATTGGGTGTATGTACAACTTGAAAATGAGGGATTCACAGTTGATGGAGTAACTTGTAGTAAATCACATCTGGCAAAACTTTAACTACTTAGTTTCATGTTTTAGCTACATTATAAAACTTTTGTGTTGATTATGTATGAATTTGTCAAAGTGTAAACAACATAACCTTTTTGTGCTAAAAAACATGCCAGCATACTTGCCAAATAAACAGCATTTGGAAAAGTTTTACTTTTCTTCTCTACTTCGAAAAAAAGTGCTTTAAAAGCCATCGATTGCGGTTGGAAGTTTACGGTGAATATACTTGGAGATTTTGACTCGGAAGACAAGGAACGCCTTGGCCAAGAGAAATCTTCAAAGATGAAAAATTGGAGATGTTATTCGACGAAAAATCGCGCCAAACGCAGGAGGAACTTCCAAAACATTGGAAGTTACTCAAGCAGCAATTTACAATTGCCTAAAATCAACCCGAAACTCAAGAAGTCGTATGTGAAGCTCAGCCAACCAGAATATTCATGGCGCCAAGGTAATGCTCTGTATTTGGTGAGACCAGAAAAGTGTTATGAGCTGCTAAAACCTGGTGAAACTATTGATTCGTTTGAAGGGACAATTTCCAAGTTATACATCCAATACATACGCATATTATTACCCATAAAATAAATTTCTTCTTCGGTTTCTGAAAATGTTTCAATTTTGATTTGTTCTTCTTTTGTAGATAGGTTGCGATATGCTGCGATTCCTGAGGAATTGGAAAGGTTTGGCTACATTCCTTCAAGCATTTCTCTTACAAAGTAAATGCTAGTATATTCTTTGTCGTCTTACAAATATGAGTTCTAGTCCCATCCTATTTGGCGTAGAGCGTCACATAACGTAATTTGTACCACCTTTTATTATTTAAATGATACAGCTTTGGAAAAAATAATTTACCTAATTCAGATAAAACAAATAAAAATATGTATGTATGATATAATTTTTCGAATCATTAATATTAACAATAAATTTTCTTAAACTAAGTATTTAAAAAACAATAAGTCCCCTCTGCACTCGTCATATTATTCCCAAATTGACTGCTACTTCTGTTCCTGCCCATGAACACATTACTGTATAAAGGCACTGAACAATTAATCTGTATACAATATCAACGCAAATATTTTACTTTAAGAAGGTGATCATGATTTAAATAAAAGCGTTCACATATGCAAACTGAATATGTTTTTACTACTAGCTCAATTAAAACAGACGCGAAGCTACGTAATGTGGTAACATTTCATGAGAATTTTTATCAAAAAACTGAGCTTTTTTAAGGATTCTTTAAATTAAAACGTATACTATAAAAATAGTAGAGTAATTATTAGAAAATTAGAAAAAATAGTAGTAGAAAATAATAGTACAAAAGAAGTAGCAAAAATAGTAGTGCAGATAGTAGTAGTTAAAGTAGGAGAAAATAATAATAGAAATAGGAGCAAAAAATTAGTAGCAGAGTAGAAGATATGTAGTGGTAGAAGAAGTAGAAATAATTGTAGACACGTAGGAGAAAATAGTAGTAGAAATAGTATCATCGCCTCCAACGATACGAAGTCAATCCCAAGATCAAATATCCCCAACACTTTTTAATTTATAAAATTTCCTATTCACAACCTTGCTAAGGTCGTTATTACATATTTTTATATACCCTAATTGGCTAATATACTCCCCAGGAAGAAGAAAAAGTTTATATATTATCTATAGCAGGGATGTGAACCAATAAAATTTTGCAGTATGTTTCTGTTCAGTCTCAAGGTCTCTCTGAACCACGTGTTTGCATCCCTGATCTATAGGTTCTATAATTTCTAGGATTAGTTCTACGTGTATACCATGTTCATCCCACGCTGAAAACGGTTTCAACAATCGTAAATCTTTAGCATAAACCATTACTTAATTCGTTCAGAAAATTTCAATTTTATAAAAAACAAACGATTGCACTGTACAACAGCTCAAAAACCCCGATAGGTGTAAACATTAAGCTTAAATTCTTCGGGGATGCTGATAATGAATCCGCATTTTCGGGTCAGGCAAGGTTTAGAAGTTAGATGCATTTGAAAAAAAGGAAATACCACATGAAAAATAATTTTTTTCATTTTGTATAGAAAAATATTGGTTCAGAAAAGTCCATTTGGGACGGTGCTCTAAGATCACTTTTGTATGAAAATGAGGCTTAAGGGTTGGAGATGAGGAAAGTAATGTTTCGAGAAAATATTGGAGAGTAAAACATAATGAAAGTTGGTCTTACATTTTAATCCTTTAGGGATTCTAGAATAATTTAACGATTTTCATTAAAAAAAAGTTAACTTTCTATGGGAGGCCTCTAAAGGGTTGTTCGGGATTTTGGGGATTGAAAATTAATGGAGGTTGGTCTTACATTTTATCCCTTTTAGCTTATACAATATATAATTTTGTGTATGAGGCCCGTTACGGCTTAAGATGGAGATTAAATATGTTGGGGAAAATATTAGCCATTGAAATGAATGAATATAATAATATAAAAATTTTGATTGCAATACAATTTACTATTGCACCGAAATAACCCAAAAAATTTAAAATATTAATTTGTACACTTCCTTTTGACGTCCACTGTATAAAAACTGGTTATGGGTAGAAAACGATTCCAACGTCAGATGAAAATGGTAATATGTAATTGTTTGAATGGTAAAGAATCATTTTTGAAAATTGGTTCAATGGAACACTTCTCTTTTGAGGTAAACTGTTTATAACTGTACATACCTAAAACAACAATTTTTAAAAACATAGTTTTGTTAACTTAAGCTTACATATTGAATAAAGTCTATGTTAGAGTTAAAGCTAAGCTATTAAGATCTCAAAACACAAGCCTTTCAGATAGAAAAACACTAAGGTATTTCAGAAAAATTTCCTGATTTCAAATCCATTTGCATTAACCTCTTAACCTTTATTAGTTTTACAAAACTGCGTTGTCGAATTTTCGTTACATTCTTCTTCTTTCAGTGCTTAAGACTTTATTTATCGCAGGATCGCATTCGATGAGCTTCTTTTTTATCGACTTTTTAGTGTTTTTAGTTTAAGCTAGAACTGAACATTTAATCTAAGGTTATTATATAATAATCATCTTAGGATGCAAATTTTTATGAACTCCTAAATCAATATTTAATATTGATACAAAAAAAAATATTAAAAATTGTTCATTATTAACCCTTATTTCATGTTTCGACTATACCATATAAAGTGTGCGTAAAAATAAATGGTTATGAAACGCATTCGAACCATTCAAATATTTTAATTTCATTTCATTTTAAAAACAAACATAATTTACCCTTCGGATGTATGGGAGGTAACCTTTAATAAAATAATCGTAATATGTATTTCACGTAAAAAGAGAGGTTTATTCTTGACTAATTTGTTTAAGATCTAATGTTAATGTTAACTTAAAGATAACACTAGAATTTTATTAGAAAAAGAGAGAATTCAATAGATTATATGTAGTGCATAGGTAATAAGTAAAAGAATATATGTAGATAACAGTTAAAGTTTCTAGCGAAAATAGGGTAACTGATACAATGAATAATTATACCTATAATTATATCATATATAGTATATAAAGTTCGGTCGCACCCGAACTTAGTTTTCCGACTACATACCATAGTTGCACTTAAACTTAATATTTCAGGAAATTCTGACGTGAGAGAAAAATCCCAAATCGGATACCACGCTTGTTTTAATCAGTTATTATTTGTTTATTTCTGAGATTTGTAGGAGGTACATACGATGAAAATTAATTAGATAGTTCTATACATTTAATTTTTTTAGACAAGATTTGATAAACGAAAAAAATTGTGTAAAACTACCTCCTTTCATTTAGTGATTGAAGACTTAAAAGCTTTCTTGTAGCATCAGGCCAATACATATTTTTAAGGGAATATTTAGTTAGTATATTTTTACTCTTTCAATGCAGTTAGAGTGTTCAACATAAAAAGGGTTGCAAATAATAGAACAAGATTCAATTAATGCGTATAAGTAGCTCCTTTTATACTGTTTCTTGAAGATTTCGCTTATACGGTGTATACCATTTGGTTCAATTTTCTTCGCTATTTCCTTTAATATTGCCCTGAATATATTTCACTTGTATTTGAAGTAGACGTGGCTTTTGTAATGTATTGCCTATTTTACAACAGTTGTTTACTATATCAATGATGTGTACTGAATTTTTTTTATCAATTTCCTTTAATATCACTCTTTCAAAATTTCACTTGTTGTGGTTGTATCGCGTCCAATTTTTCCCATTTCAGAACTTAACCTCTTCCTTACAAAAACCAATTTCTGAACCGAGTTTGATTGAGATTGCTTAAGTTTTGTTCGAGTTATAGTGTTCACAGACAGACGGAGAGGCTACAGAGACGGATATGGCTACATAGACTCGACAATGCATTATGATAATTTATATATATGTATATATAGGTACATATATATACATATGATATACATATGTGCACACATATACACACTATATATTCATACCTGCAACCCGTAATTGCAAACAACTGTTACACGATCGAACTTAAAAGTACTCAAAAACCTTTTAAGTTGACTTGGACCAGTTTTTCAATGCAAAGTTTTTTTCAACTTCCATAAATTGAGACATCCGTATAACATTTAATAGTCATTCAAACAGATAAAAACTTGATAAAACTTGTCTTCTGTTTTTATCACGCACAGATGGAAAATAGCATTAATTAAATTTTTCAAGTTCAAGGCTATATACCATATATATATGTACATATGGTATACCAGGTGTACAAGTATGAAACAAGTAATGACATCTCTGTGTCGCTAGGTAAAACATACGCTCTGTCAAACCAAATCATTGGCGCCATTTCTTCCCATGTAGTTCTGTCAACAATATTCAGTTCATAAACAATCAAGTTTCATACAACAACATATTTTTTCGTAAAAATGTCGAATTTTGTGCCTACAAACTACGATATGCGGACATCATTGATTTTCTGGCAAAACACAATACAACGAGTGATTCACTGCTTTTAAAACTGGCGATTTTGATGGTTGAAACGAAGAACGTGGAAAACCACCGAAAAAGTTTGAAGATGCCAAATTGCAAGCTTTACTCGATGACGCAAGACCAACTTGCAGAACAATTAAATGTCACCCAACAATGCATTTCTCAATGTTTAGAAGCCATGGGATTGATTTTGAAGGTGGACACCGATCGTTAATAGTTATGTAGGGGAGACCGGGATAATTATAGACACGTTTTGGTTATTTTACCATAAAATACTTAATTCGAACTGTATTCTCAAACCGATCGCACCAGTAGAAAGAGTAAGTTCATAATTCAAAATGACAGCAAGTACGATCGAAAAACGCACAAGAAAGTGTCTCTAGATTGATTTGAAGTCAGACCTCTGTGACGGAGTAATTATGGACATGACACAAAAGAGTAATTTTGGGGAATTTTTGTTTGTTATTTTTAAGCATGAAAAACTTTATTAAAACGCAAAAATGGAAAAGGGAAATGATAAAAAACGGATTTTTAGTTCAGAATCGCAGTTCAAACAAGTGAAATAACACGAAATAGCAGGTTTATCGCACATAGTTTCGTGGCATGAAAAATTATTAAAAATCGAAAAACCAACTTATTTTTCATCGAAAAAGTGTCAAAACAAAACATGAACAACAATGGAATACAACGCTAACATTTGCCGCTATATGTCCATAATTACCCCTAGTCGGGTTTTTTGTTTCAATGTATCGCAGTATAACATGTATAAAACCATGGGATTTTTTTGTTCGGAATGAAAGAAAAAGGACTAAAATTCACTATTCATTCACTTACCGGGATTAGTTGTTGCAAAAAATAACAAATTCTGAACACCAAAAACACAAAAAATTCAGAAAATAAATGAAATTTTTTTGTTACCACTCAGAAATGCGTGTACACGGCCCGTGTCTTCGAGAGCATATGTTTTTTTCTTTTCATGAGAAAAACGAATTGACATGTTACAGACGTTAAAGAGTACGAGAAACTGTCAGTCTAGAATTACCCCGTGCCCAGAATTAACCCTGCCTACCCTACTTATATCATGATATTTAATGATCCTGTCGCAACTGGACGCAAATTTGTGGAAAATTTTTTTTATATTGCCATAATAATGATATTTAAGAAATTTAAATCTATGCAAATGTTCATCGTTGATAACCTACTTCCGTACATTATCGCCGTGGATATTCGTTGATAAAAACAATGGAACAAACAAATTGTCCTTCAGAAACTTCAAAATCGCCAAATAAATTAATATTCTTTCTTTTTTTATTGATACATTTAACACTCAGGGTGTACCCCTATGAATGCAGAGCATTGTGTTGAATGGAAGGAAGATTGATAGTTGGGAGGAAGAAGGAGGGAGAATCAGAGAGGGAATGCAATCACACAGGACATAAAGGGATAGACAGCCATTGTGTCAAGTGTTATGCCTTTACCACAATGAACTTCAGTTTATCAGTGTCGAATATGACCACATGTAGCGCCAAAGGCCAAGCTTTTCTTATAAATAGAAGAATAAAATTAAATTTGTTTCGAGAAAAATACTTTCTTTTTATTCTTTACGAATAATGACACAACAGCCCATGGAGGGCAACGCCGAGCTTTTCACATCAACTTATGTTGTACATGGATGGGAGGCACCTACAGTTTTTTATGACGAATCCGAACGGCGAAGTGAATAGCTTTTCTTCGGAAATTTTTACTCATGTTGGCTTGCCATTGCCTGTGTCGTGTAGAAAAATTGCTTTTTTACCCGGCCAATAACGAAAGAGAAAAGACATTTTTACTTTACTTAAAAATAGCGAATCTTCCTCTCTTTTGGATACAATATATGTTCAAAATATATAGAATTCTGTATGAAAAATATTCACCCTTTGAATCCAGAAGCTTTTAATCGAAATACGACAAAAAGTAATTTTTAGTGAATTTTTAAGCTATTTAGGACAAAATCCCTGTAAGGGTTAACATTTCTTCAAAATATATAGTTTCTTCTGATTTTACTATACAGCAATTTGTAGGAGGAGGATAGCGTCAACACAGTGTTGCTTTTTACCTCCTAATTTTCATATTATTTCTAATTGGATAACACTTAGGCGGTACTATGGTTATTTGCTGAAGTAAAATTAACAAAGCATTTACATATACGTATTCAATATTTATGGAATAGTGTTGGTACCCTTAATTTTTTGCGGTTCAATAAAAAATGTTTGAGCCAAAAAATTGTGGGGTGGGGGTAAATGGGTCCAAAAAATCCGCGACAAATTACTCTACAGCTATTGGGCTAAAATATTACACTGACCTCCACATAATATTCAATAGCCATTATTTTCGCCAACGTACTTAACCTCCATATCCAACACATAAGGGGACTACTATAGAAAATGTTTTCCTTGTTATGAAATGTGCTCCCGCTCCCAAGGTAATCTTAGAGTGGTAAAATCCAATAATTTTTACTCGCCAACATTTTTCCCGCATATACATAGATATTTACCCCCATATTCAAACCTTTGATGAAAATCGTCAAATTATCCCAGATTAGTCGGCCTTAACGAGTTAAACTGTAAATGTTATTTTTTGCTCTCCAATATTTTCTCGAAACATACTTAGCCGTCATCCATACAAATTATCTCAGATTAGTCAACCTCAGAGGGTTAAAATGGAATGATCGACCTTGACAATTTTTTACTCTCCATTATTTTCTCAAAACATACTTACCCGTCATCACCAACTCTCAAGACAGCATCCATACAAAATTAGCTTATTTGTTGAATGGGCTCCACCCGCTCCCAAGGTGATCTTAGAGGAATAAAATGTAAGACAAACCCCCATAAATTTCTCTCCTCCAATATTTTCCTCGAACTTACTTACCCCTATCTACCACCCTTAAGGGGCTTACATACAAAATGGAATGAAATTAGTTTTTTACCTTTTTTTTCTAATGCATCTAACTCCTGAACCTTGCTTGAGCCGAAAAAACTTACTACAGATTCATGCACCCCCGAAAATATTAAGCGCACTGTTTAAGCCTAGCGGTGCTTTTAGGGATGTAATTACGAGGTTAAACAGAAACGGTGCAAAATCTAAAAAAACTATTGTAGAGTATGTTTTCGGAAATTATGATTATTATTAGGTTTCTCGAAATCGACAACCAAATTTACAAAAAATTTTTAATATTGAAAATACTAAGAATAGCATATTTTTGGTTTTTGTTATGGTAGTGGATAATAAAGATTCAAGCTATGGTAATATATGAGTGCAAAATGTTGTCCTCTGTTGAGGATACAGGGCTAAAAGAGGCAAAATATTTTGTTATAGAAAAATGCGTACCTTTGTTATTATTTGTTTAGTATTTAGTTCTAACTCTGAAAAATTAAAATCGCTAGTAATTGATGAGGAACTGCGGCTAGAGATATACCGAAAATATCTATACCAATACCCATCTGAAGTATTGAAGGCTCAGTATGGATACCCATTCCAAAAGTGGTTGGCAAATATAATTCAATATTTTCTGGTATCGCATGAATCAATTGTATACATTTTTATCTTTTTTAAATACCAAGTTTTTGCAGTGGTTTTAATAAGCGGTATAAGCAGTATAAGCATCACATAACGTATTTCTTCAGATAGTTCACTCATTTTCAAATCAATGTAACTTTTTACACTAGCGATGAATTACACAAATAACTTCACACAAAATGTAGCCTGAAATACCTTGCTATGTGTTCGTTTGACATAATCGGACTAGTATTGCAAGATTTGTGGGTACCAACACCTTAAACCACAGATACTTCTTATATGACCCAATACAATATTTAAATGGCAGGCATACGTAAATTTCGCAACACATAGTAACTTTATACATAACATTATTAATGTGATGGACACAAGACAGCGATGAGTTGATATGTATACCCAATTATATATGTACATATTATAAAAATTAGATCAATAGAAATATAGAATTTCTGTTTGGAAGTTTCTGTTTGAAACAAAACACAAGTAGTACATTTTTAAGAAATAATCAATCATTCGGTTTAACATACCGGTTTTTAGTATACTTCATTACTCATATTTACGTAGAATGTTACTCAAATGGCATTTGAAGAAAGTAATCGATATTTGTACTTGGTATTCCAAGCAAAAGCATCGATGCTAAACCAAAAATTTTAAAAGTCTCGATACTTTACTTTACCATATACATATGAAGACATATTCTGATCTACATGTTCTACATACCACGTACTTTTTTTGCTGCCTCTTTCACAATCCTGTTGCTGAGGATGTTCTCAATTATTAAATCTGATGACTGATTTCGACAATTTTCATTTAAAAACAGAAAACTAATTTCATGAAATATTTTCAATATTTTCATGACAACAATGGCATTGGTATCATTTTAATGGCATACATAACATTTAAATACCTAGTGCAAACACATACATACATAAATATTAATTAATAATTAAAACCAGAAATGAAAAATATTGCTGTTTATTTTTAACAACACACAAAATTAAAATTATCTTTTTCTTAAATTTTTTCTTATTTTGCTTGTTGGCGGAGGCACTAAAATGTGTTAAAAAATATTATCAAAGACTTATTGAATTCAATATCATATGCACGCATACATACAAACATACGTACAAAAATACATATGTATGTAAGTATAAACGTATTTAAATTTAAAAGGTGTGTTTTTTACTTAATGATCATGTATATGTATGTATATAGCATATACATATATATTATATACAATAGTATGTATTATATATATATATATATATATATATATATATATTGTGTATGTAATTATATTCATATTTATATTGGGATAAATCTATAAAAATAAAAATATTTTCATAGGTTTATATTATATTTATCTATTTAATATATATACTACAATATATACAATTTTTGAGAAACAAATAATTTAGCTGTCGTCGGCTTGTGATTTTATTGTATTTGTTGTTATTACTTATTTTAAAAAATAAGTATAAATTTATCCTATCGTACACAATACATAAATATTTATGTATATATTTATATCATACATAATTTTTATATACATATTCATATGTATTTACGATTGGATCCACCTGTTCTTCTCCTTTTTCTTTTTGTTTTGTTATTATTGTAATTATCTTTGTTTTCTATAATTTTTTGTTGATCGTCATCAGCGGGTCGGATCGGATCGTTACATTTTGAAAATATAACTACATACCATTGCGAATAATATTGTAGAACAACATACTCGTACCTCATATCAATATATGAAGTTTTCCAAAATTTATTTAACCTCAAAGCGTTCGTAAAAGTATGTCCTTTCGGATATCAGCATCGGATATTATTAGTGTGTGTATTTTCTAATTACAGTATGTGCGAGCGTTTGTGAATTTTGATTACATAAAAAAAAAAAATTTTTACAATTGCAAAAATTAAGCATATTTCGTGCCTAAAAAAACCAAATTTTCTTTTATTCTACAATATAATCAATAAAATTTGCTAATTGGTGTAAGTTAGCAAAATGGCAACAATAACACCAGTAGCGGTTAGTATTAAAAAAATACGTATACCTAATATATGGATTTTAAAAATTTTTTAAATAAAAATGAGATTGAAACATGGCAGGACAAATGAGGAAGGAGTAACTTTCCCTTGTTTCTATAAATATATACGACAGGCTGAAATCTATTAAAATATATGCGCTAAACATAGAAAAATTAGTTTCCCCTCTTTATACAATTTAACACACAAACTACTCCTTCCCTTCCTTTCCGTCAAAACGTGTCAAATCGACAATACACGTTACTGAAAATGTAAAACGGAGAAATTGTGCCTTAGCTCAGAACAATAAATTATAACCTTTTTGATTTCCGCTACTGTCAGTTCAGGTCTACCCTTATGAATGCAGAGCATTGTGTTGAAGGAAGATTGATAGCTGGGTGGAAGAAGGAAGGAGAATGTGAGAGAGAGAGAGGAGGGGAGATGGGGGGGGGCGGGTAGGTCTGATAGAAATGGATAGATAAATTGTTTATATAAAGTCCTACAGCTTTGACGCTTCGACCAAATTTGTTCGCTATGGAAAGCTTAACAGCTTTACTTTTACACCAACCCTTTACTTCCTCACTGTACCCTAACATTTATTTAAAATGAGTGTAATTTATGAGTAACGAGTGACGTACTTTCTAAGGTAAAAATTTTATTCATAATAAAACTAAGACATGCATAAAAATTACTTCCTGATTCAAATGAAAAATACCAACAAGAACTGGTTTAGGTTTTAGGATAATTGTTCGCGGCTAAAAAATAAAAATTATATAAATTCATTAACTAGTTAATTTTTAATATTTATTAAATATTCCATCTCACTTTTTCGCTGACTGTCTACACTCAAAACCCCACTTGACGTCATGCTTGGAGATATTTATTTTTAATAATTGATGAAAAGAATTAATAACTCTTCAACAAATCAAATTTGTTTTGTATTAAAATAGAAATTAATACTGAAAATTGTCATTCCCAATACATAAATACATATATATTAACAATACAATACATAAACATAAATACAAACATGCCTAAACACATATGTATATGTATTTTTTACTATAAATCTTTTTCTATTATTTTAAAAGGACGATACGCCGAGAAAAGCAAAAATACAACCTCCCGCACCTGGAGAGCCCCCTAAAATTGAGGTTATACGTGAGAAACGACCGTCATTGGCTCCAGAACCGACAAGTCGTCGTGGCTCATTAGTGCCACCAGAATTGGGACGTCGTCCATCACTTATAATTAACGATGAGGTATGTTTCAACTGCTTTGTAGTCTAAAGTCTTAGTTTCTCCCTTTTCTTAAGCTTAGTATTAAGTAGTTATATTAGCTATACTCTTATGTTTATAAAATATGTATATTTAAAAAAATGTTAGTGTTCATAATAGGGTATGCATTATGTCCGGTTTTGTATCAAACACAAAGAGCAACTTCTTTTTCCAAGCAGTATAACTCACAAAGTTTTACTTCAATTGTACTGCTGTACAATAAATAAGTTTTCCTGCATTGATTCCGTTTTACCGTAAACTCGAGAAAACGTAAATAGAATAATGAAATTAAAGTTTAAACGAATCAACAAACTTTTGGAGTAGGTTTAATGAAAAATATTACTCAAATGAAACTTTATCGAAAAAAAACATTGTAAGCCACAATGGAAACTACTGTCGCTTACAACGTGGGGGAGATAAGATTCATCCCCTTTATCTCCGCTACCTACACCACTGATATATACACAAAGAATTAAATCGTTTTCCATTTGAAAAGTAAGTATGATATGAGGTCGTTTCTCAATGAGCTCTTCAGAGCCTTCTAGGAAAACATTCAAAATACCGATGTTTCGAAAATTCGAACCAATCTAGCAATACGGTTGGAAACATGAAAAAACTTGTGCCCGACTTAGGTAAGATCGCTAGATCTATTATAGAGTTACGGAGAAAAATTGTTCCCCTTGGAAAGTAGTTGGGAACACAAGCGCAATACGCTTCTTCATTATACAATTTAACTACAAAAATTTAATCGTTTCTTGTGTCATTAAGAAAATCCTTACTCACTATGTACAACTTGCGATGTTTAGGTTCTACATAAAGAAAAACAGCTGGACCATGGTTCGGAAACGTGAAATGCCCTGCCTGGGATCAGCTCAAAAAGTTTGGTTCATAATTATGTCAATAATATAATAATCATGCAGCATTAGGTTTAAAACCGAGTTATTATATCCTACTTACTACATATTTATGTTTGTGTATTGCAGGCAAGATAATGTTTTTTCTTTCCAATTTATTCTCAGTTGTCACTTTCTACTAGATTTTAAGGTCGATTAAAG
This sequence comes from Palloptera scutellata, assembly GCA_958295655.1. NCBI lineage: Eukaryota > Metazoa > Arthropoda > Insecta > Diptera > Pallopteridae > Palloptera > Palloptera scutellata. Next base: position 7,771,737 of record OY282453.1, on the reverse strand, counting down.
AGCGAGCCAATTATAACATGTTGAAGTCCACATTCTCGAATAATTGTACTTCAAATTTAAGGTTGGCCAAAATGTATCCAACTTTTCTGTGGGACTGACAAATGTGGATCGAAATTGTAACCCCCCCACTGAAAAGCACTTTTTGGAAAGATTTCCTGATTTTTTTTTCTTTTCGTTGAAATTTCGAGTAGCATAGTTTTTTTGGGCAAGAAAGCTGAACTTAATTTTGATCACAAATTATTCTTTCGGAACTCTGGCTTGGTTTTCTGAGGGTCAAAGGTCAGGCATCAAAGGTCAGGCATCTTGTATTTACCACCTCTTCTCAAAAAGTGCTGTTAAGTGGGGGTTATAAAAGTCCCCTATATGGCGATCCGCCTTTAAAGTACAATGTATGACCATATTTATGAATGACCATATTTAGGATAAATTTTACTGAAGATTGGCAATAAAAACATATTAAGTATTTAAAAATATTCAAAGTTAAAATTTGTTTTTTTTTTTTTTTTTGATTTACGTAATTATGTTTTTTGTTTATCTTTTGGTTTTTTTTACAAGTAGGTACATGTTTTATTGAAAAGAAGGAATTAAGTTTTAAATTTTTATTTTTTTTGTTTTATTAGTTTTGACGGAAGATTAAAAAAAAAACGACGTTCGGCTTTGGCCAAAAAATCAGAATCATAAGTAGTCTATACTAAAGCCTCAATTAAATTGCTTAAATTACTCGGTTAATTGCATTTCTTGGTTAACTGAACTATAAATTGGACCCGGATATTTTAATGCTTTGACGTAGAATTGTAGAAAAATTTCATATTATAATCACATCAAAAATAAATTTTAGCACCTATTCTAGTCACATTATGCACAAATTATTCAATAAAATAAAACACAAATAATGACAATATAAAAATAAGATTTTATAATATTTAGTACTTTCACAGAAATTGCATTTTTAGTATAGAACATAACCAGCTTAGAAATTTCTCCACTTATGTACACATATCCTTTTTATCGCTGTGGAAGACAGCACAGGTGAAAAAACTACTCGTCGTGGTCTAATTATTTCATATAAATATGTACATATTAAGATGTATCATTATTACTTTGCTTCCGAAATCCCATCGATACAGTAATCTCTAGTTCATTAACCCCCGATTAATTGCGTTTCCCGCTTAATTGCACCAGAATTAATACGTTTTTAGCTTAAAATGCAGTCAAATTACTCGGTTAATTGAATTTCCCGTGTAATTGGACCATAACTTGCTAATTTTTATCGATGCAATTAAGCGGGGATCACCTTCTTTCCATACCTATATCCGACCAATATCCCACTCCTTAGCTTTTTTGTGTTTACGTAATGTAACTAACAGTTACAAGGTAACAGTTAAGGTTTTTATTATTTTATTTTTAATAAATTGTTTGTAACTAATTTATCCTTCTCCCCATTTCATTAATCCGAATATCTCCACATACAAAAAATTAAAACAACAACTATAATATCAACAAAAATCATCATGAACAACAACAACAACACAATTTACCACCGCTTCAATTACAACAAAAATTTATTTATCCACTGCATCCTATTTGATTCCGTCTAAAACCTCATATCATATCCTCTACTTATACCATTCCACAATGGCCAACAACAACAACACATTTATACAAAAACCAAAAAAAACAAAAATGCTTTTTCTCATGGGAATTTGGACCCAAAACTACACATTCATATAAAACAATACACACGCACGCACACATATGCACTGTAGAAGAAACTACGTCCGGGCGAAGTGGCCGACACAAGGGTAAGCATTATAATTTTTTCTTTTCAAGTACTAATTTATAAGCAACAACGACTTTTGGGTGATACGCTGAAACGAAAAGTCAAAAAGTCTTCAAGTACAATAATCTCCGGTTAGTTGAACCCCGCTTAATTGCGCAAGAAACATTACATTTTATTTCAAAACGTACTCAAATTACTCGGTTAATTGCATTTCCTGGTTAATTGAAACATAAATTTACACACACATTTTCATCAATTACTGTACTACAACGAAAGAACCGAAAAAAAAACTTATTGGGTTTAATGTGAAAAGGTCCAAATTGGTTTACAACGCAAACAAATAGTCGTTTCACTTAATGACTCCCGATCAAAGAATAATATGTAATAGTCCATAGCCAGTACGTTCTACAGTTTTCTTTCTGATCGAATAAAAGAAAAAAAGCCACGAGCATTTTATTACAAAACTGCAAGCTTAATTTTTGTAATAGGATAAACTAAAGTAGCGAATGTGTGGTTATTGAATTTGTTAAAAAAAAATAGAAAAAGAACAAGCTGTCTGGTCCAATAGTTTGCCGTCCTTCTGTAATTACGTTAAATTACATACTATATCTTTTGATTTTGATTTACTTTACTTTTGATTTTTCGTTCATATTGTGATAATTTTTGAAATAATCGACTTCAGGATTCGTAAACATAACGCAATAATCTCAACTCGGGTGTTATGCCTGATTTGCATACATGGCCTCCACTCGGTGATACGACATATTGACCTGAAAATGTGTATATTTTGCTATTATTTTGTTGTTATCATATCGATACTTGTATTTACCATATATAAAAAAAGTTAGAGCCCGTTCTTGAATTTTGTATATCCACCTGAATACTTAAGTTTAAATATCAAACCGTCAGGTTTTGTGTTAGATTTACATTAAAACTATCAACAAATCCCTTTTACATCAATGCAATTATAATGTTAAAGTCACATTTAAAAGGTTCTTATTACGTTGGGGCTTGGGGCGTAGGACACAAGGTAAAGTTCGTGACAGTCGCAGGTGCGTCCATGGTCGATCCTTGCGCTTCTACGTTTCAAGTCGACACACAGCCTCCTCGTGGCGTCCCCTGGATAGCGATCTGACAACCGTCAGTGAGTTAACTAATGTGTGCGGCGGGCTTCTCCATGGCCTTGAATGAATGGTTGTGCGTCGGGCTTGGAACCCACCACGTTAAAATACCCTCCAATGAAACCTCCAAACAAGCCTCGGATAATGAACCCCTCTAATATTGACGACTCCCGCAAACGCCCAAAGGACAACGATTTACGGATATGCACCTGGAATGTCCGAACCCTCTACAGGGAAGGTGCCTCTATCCAGCTGGTGGATGTCCTCCAAAAATATAGAGCTGACATCACCGCTGTACAGGAAATGCGATGGACGGGACAGGGTTGCTCCAAAAGAGCATCCTGTGATATCTACTACAGCTGTCATGCGTCGAGACACGAATTTGGTGTTGGATTTGTGGTTGGGAAGAGACTGCGTCATCTAGTCTCGAGGTTCACAGCGGTGAACGAGCGCCTAGCCACTATCCGCATCAAGGCAAAATTCTTCAACATCAGCCTAATTTGTGTCCATGCCCCGACGGATGAGAAGGATGAAACGACCAAAGATGACTTCTACGAGCTCCTCGACAAAGCTTATGAGCATTGCCCCCGCCACGATGTTAAAATCGTGTTAGGCGACTTTAATGCCAAGGTGGGCAAGGAGAGTCTCTTTGGTCCGACGATCGGAAAATTCAGTCTCCACGACGAAGCCACCGATAACGGTATGAGACTGATCGACTTCGCCGCGGCACGAAACATGACAGTTAGTAGCACCAGATTCCAACATAAGGATATCCATAAGGCCACTTGGCTGTCCCCTGATCAAAACACACGAAACCAAATTGATCACGTTGTGATCGACGGAAGGCACGCTTCCAATGTACTAGACGTACGCACAATACGTGGTGCAAACATCGACTCAGACCACTACTTGGTTGCAGCCAAGGTCTGCACACGTATATGTGTAGCAAATCGCGTACGGATAGGTACAAAGAGAAAGCTGGATGTCGAAAAGCTGCAATCACAACAGACAGCCAAAGTCTTTGCCAACCAACTTGCACTTCTCCTTTCGCAAAACACCCCTCAACTTGATGATATATGCGCACAGTGGACGCACATTTCCCGCTCTATGCGTACGGCTGCCGAAGAGGTGCTAGGCTACCACCGTCGACGGAGAAATATGTGGTACGACCAAGAGTGTCGCGATGCTACTGAAGCAAAAAACGCAGTCTATAGAGCCACCCTGCAGTCAGTTGCAACGCGAGCTGCTAAGGAGCGATACAGAAAGTTGAGAAGGGAGGAGAAACGTCTTTTCAGGCGCAAGAAAAGAGATGAAGAAAGACGCGAGTTCAATGATATCGAAATGTTGCGGGACAGGAACGAGGTTCGAAAATTCTTTGAAAGAATAAGACGCCTGACTCTTGGTTTGAAGACCGGGGCCTCTTCCTGCAAGGATGAAGACGGAAATCTGGTGACAGATATCCAGGGCATAATGAGATTATGGAGGGAGCACTTTTCGCAGCTGCTTAATGGCGAAGACGGCAATAATCCCGCCACTGCGGAACCCACTCCGGAAACCCCAATCACTGACGGCGTTGAAGTACCGCCGCCTGACTATGAGGAGGTCTTAACAGCCATTGCTCGGCTGAAAAACAATAAGGCTGCAGGTGCAGATGGCCTGCCTGCTGAGTTGTTTAAGACCGGAGGCGAAGAGCTCAAAAAACGCATGCATGAGCTTCTATGCAGAATATGGTCAGATGAAAGCATGCCAAGTGATTGGAATCTCGGCGTGCTCTGCCCGGTCCATAAGAAGGGTGATTCCACGATCTGCGCCAACTACCGTGGGATCAGCCTTCTTAATATTGCATATAAGGTTCTATCGAGCGTACTGTGCGAAAGACTGAAGCCCATCGTCAACAAACTGATTGGACCTTATCAGTGTGGCTTCAGGCCTGGTAAATCCACCATCGACCAGATATTCACACTACGCCAAATCCTGGAAAAGACCCGAGAAAAACAGATCGACACCCATCATCTATTTGTCGATTATAAAGCCGCCTTCGACAGCACGATTAGGGATCACTTGTACGCCGCAATGTCTGATTTTGGTATCCCTGCAAAGCTCATTCGTCTTTGCAAAATGACACTGACCAACACCACCAGCGCAGTGAAAATTGGGACAGACCTCTCCGCACCATTTGATACCAAAAGAGGTTTCAGACAAGGTGACTCCCTATCGTGCGACTTCTTTAACCTAATGCTGGAGAAAATAATTCGAGCTGCGAACATCGACATCTCTGGCACTATCTTCTACAAGAGTGTCATGCTGCTAGCATACGCTGATGATATTGACATCATTGGCAAAAACGCTCGAGCAGTCAGTGCAGCATTCTCCAACCTGGAAAGGGAGTCTCGTCGTGTGGGTCTAGTGGTGAACGAGGACAAAACGAAATACCTTGTGTCAACAAACAAAGAGTCACGGCGTCTTGGACAAAATGTCACTGTTGACAACTACACTTTTGAAGTCGTCAAGGATTTCGTTTATTTAGGATCCAGCATAAACACCAACAATAATGTCAGCCTTGAGATCAAGCGGAGACTAACTCTTGCCAACAGGTGTTACTACGGGCTCAGTAGGCAATTGAGAAGTAGAGCCCTCTCTCGACCGACGAAAATAACGCTCTATAAGTCCCTCATCCTTCCCGTCCTAATGTATGGCGCAGAGACGTGGACATTGACCATCAATGATGAGAGACTGTTAGGAGCGTTCGAGAGGAAGATACTCCGTAAGATCTACGGTCCAGTATGCGTGGATGACGTGTTTCGAATAAGATGGAACAATGAGCTGTATGAGCTGTACGCCGACACTGACATAGTCAAGCGTATAAAACTCCAGCGGCTTCGCTGGCTGGGTCATGTTGAGCGAATGGAAGAAAGTGCTCCGGCTAGGAAGGTGTTTTATTCGAACCACGGTGGAGGATCACGCAGAAGGGGACGTCCTAATCTCCGTTGGAAAGACCAGGTGCAGGGCAACCTGACTGCACTTGGCCTTATCAACTGGCGCCAGCGCGCGCATAGCAGAAGTGACTGGCGAAGCTTTGTGGAGGCGGCCAAGACCGATCATCGGTTGTAGCGCCAGCTAAGTAAGTAAGTAAGTAAGTATTACGTTTTACATAATAGTCGATCTTGGCCGCCTCGATAAAACTTCGCCAGTCGCCTCTGCCATGCGCGAACTGCCGCCAGTTGGTAAGCCCAGAAAAGTCAGTTCCCCCGGTAATTGGTATTTTCAACGGAGATCAGGACGTCCTCTTCTGCGCGTTCCTGCAACATGGCTTGAATAAAATACCCTTCTGGTCGGAGCGCCTTCTTCCATTTTTATCGCAACCGCATTTTGTATGTCGTAACGTGATTTTCAAACTTTCCACGCAAGAGGTCGATTCTTGCACGGATTGGGTGCACGCCGTACTATCCTGTTTGAACCAAATGTTGTCTAAGTATCCATATCTTCTAAAATAAGTGTTATCCAATAAAGATCCAGTTTCAATTGCATGGAAGGCGCTTTTCTTCAACCGAATTCCTGACCGTAATCATTTATTTCAATTTAAAGTTTCCGCCTCTAAAAAAAACGCGATAAAAAAGTTAAGCTTTGCTTAATTTGGCATATTCAAATATTTTATTAATTTTATATTTTAATGTTGAAAAGCTCGGCCTAGGCCCTCCATGGGCTGTTGTGCCATTAAAAGTAAGTAAGTAAATGTTGAAATTACATTTCATAATATCAATTTTGTTTTGAATTTGTCAATGTTGAATTTTTCAAAAGCTGACTGATTATTGTCAATACTTTATTTAGTGAATATAATGGCAAAACATCTATTATATTTACTATTTACAACAAGAACTATTTACCTGGTAGCCAAAGCTAAAGAAAATTTGAGGTAGTGAAGTTCCAAAATTTTTGTTTACTGGTCGAAATTATGAAAAATATGTATGATACATACATATCTTATCTGGCATGATATTATATATTACCAGTTGATGCCATGTAAATCCAGAGTAAATGTTAACTTGTATTTTCTTTGTTCAGACAGAGTTATTTTGCACAAGATGTTGTTTTTTAAAAAGGGATCGTTATCGAGTAAAACCTTAATGGGAATTTTAAATAATGATATCATTATTTATTCTGAAGCCCCATTTACAATTGAGAATGGACACGGGGAAATGCTCGAAATCGTCTTATCAACAAATGTTCATTAACATGCGCGTATCTGCAATGCAACGTCCGATAGATGATATCGCTTCAAGTCGGAGCCAGTAAATATAATAAGTTAATATTTTATAAAACCTAGAGAGCAAGACGCGATGAAACTGGATTGTTGATAATAACAATATTATAATACATATATGTATATAGGGTGGATTTGGTGGATTTGATTTTAGTGTAAATAAATTTGGTGGTCGCTGGTAGTGGTAGTGCGTTGGGCTGCTACGCGGAATGTCCGGGGTTCGAATCTCGGCGCAGGCAAAATCAAAAAGTAGAAAAAATAATTTTTCTAGACGGCACCACCTCTTAGCAGGCAATGGCAAACCTACAAGAGTAAAAATTGCCATGAAAAGCTTTTCATTTCGCCGTTCGGATTCGGCATTAAACTGTAGGTCCCTTCCATTCATGTACAAATATAACACGCACAACATGAGTGAATGCGAAAAAAAAATACTAAACTAGTAATATTTTTTTCAATGTGGTTTTCATTATTCGAAAGTAAAATCCTTCCGGTTAATTGTGGAAATGACTTCCTCGACTGGCTTTGTAGTAGCCGATTCGATCAACCACATCAATAAAAATCAGTTATCATCGTGCAGTAGTGCACACTATTCGCTGTAACTTATTCTTGCACATTCTGTGCAACAGGAACATGTTGTTTTATCCAATAAATTTCCAGCTTCACGTACACTGTTCACTAATTGCATTGAATTTGCTTCCAATTTTGATCATAATATTCTTACACTTTCGGTAGAAGATTCACCAGTTAGTAAGTACATTTTTAGTATTTCCCAACGTTGTTCAAGCGTATACCTATCAACCCATTTCGTTAACCGCAAATACAAAACTAATTTTGCGTCATAATACGAATGACATTAGAGTTGCCACACTCAAAATTCAAATTCCAAATGTTAGATGGACCACCCTTTAGTAGTAGTACAATATAATATATGTATGTATGTAGGTAAGTATTACTGTTGAAATAAAATAAAATATGTACAATATTATTAAAAAATTCTTTGAAAAACCAAAATAATCATCAGAGCAACAATCATAATTATTGAACTAATTGTGGTTCAATTGATTGAGTGGCAAATTTTTTATATTAATCAATTGCATTCCGCAATTTCTGTAAATTGAACAACGAGTGGTCTCGATTCTGAAAACGACTGCGACACTGTAAATGGGGCTCAATAGAAAAAGAAAAGAAATGTATGTGGAGACTTAGACTATTTAGTAAATAGTCATTGCGTTAGACTATTTTATATCTCAACAAAAAAAAAAAAACAGCATATAACTAGCAGACGCTGATCTTCAGGGTTTTCACCAGATTTTAATCTAAAAGTAATTTGTCAAACTCACGGCAGCATTAATTATTAATCTCTTTTGATTAACAATAGAAAAATATCGTGAAAACTTTTTTTAACCATTTTTAATTCAAAAAAATTAATTTTTTAAATTTTTATAAAATTTGGTAATTCCCTTTTATTATTATTTTTTTTTTTTTCTTAATATTCTTAGCTATGCTAATGTCTAAGCTTCCTGCGTTTATCGACGAGCTTATCTGCGAAAAATTAATTTCTTAAATATTACAAATTCAAATGCTTATAAGCGAGTATATACACATATAAAATGCCGTGAGTGAAGAAACGCACTATCATATTTCAAATCCATTTTTTTTAAATTTCGTGCATAAAAATGAGGTACAAACTAGTCAGTTGTGTGTTTATCATATTTATTTTTTAAGAAAAAAGATCAAAATTCCTTGTGAAAGTTTGCAAAAACCAAACGTGAAAATTGCCGAGATAGGTGTCCGCAAATTATATGTAAATGATGTACAGTAATCCCTGGTTAATTGAACCACGTTTAATTACATTCGCCGTTTAATTGCACCAGAAATATCAAGTTTTAAATTGAAAATACTCTCAATTTACTCGGTTAATTTCATTCTCCGGTTAATTGAAACAGAATTGTACATTTTCATCGATGCAATTAAGCGGGGATTACTCTATAAATTTTCTGATGCTAAATTTCGTGATGGCTACGTAGTATTAACATCACTACCACATGTAAAATTGGTTATGAACATTAGATGAATTGTAATCGTAGTGAACCTATATAAATCCAAGGATCCCTCAATGTATTGACCGTCATTGAATATTTTACTGAAACACCACTAACAGCGGTAGTGAGCAATGTAACTTTTCATTACCGTATTGATCATGATTTTCATAAATGAATTTATTTCGTAACTTTGAAAGAATTTTCAAGGCAAGCACTGAAACTTTTTTCTGAGCGTTGAGGATTTCTACTTTACTACTTTACTAAATTTCTACTTTACTAAAAATTTAAATCCATATTGATAATCGATCGATGAAAGGGTCTATGGTTTAATATGCATAGGTTCACTAAAACTCTATTAAGCTAAGTTTCACAAGAACAAATTTTTTAAATGGGAATGCCTGTCTTGATGAGCATCGCTCCTTCAACACAATAGTTCAACTCAAAATGCTTATTCAATGCAAAACGGTTTGATTCAAAATTTATCTTTTTCAGTTAAAGTTATAAAAGTTGTATAAATCATAAAAATTAGTTTCCTGAAAAGTAGTCACTACTTTTTTAATCCAACCCGTTTTGCTATGAAAAAGCACTTTCGAGTTGCAACAGTACTGCATTGAAGGAGCTATATGTATTATCAGTGTGATAATTTCATTATTTTAAATGAATTTCACGTTGCTATATATGATATTTCAGAAGGAGTAGGTATACACATGCCAGAATTACTAGAAAATTTAAAAAAATATATATTTTTATATTTTAATACGATCGTTACTTTTAAACTAATAATTAATACGAAATAACAGTTCCATTTTCAATATATAACATAAAAACCGTTAAATTACTTTCCAAATATATCTCGTGCAAATCTTTAACATTCATTTTCTTCTCCTAACATTTATTGTGCGTGCTTGTAATTAGAATAAGTAATTATTAAGAAATATTTATTACTTACTTATGTAAAAAAGTTGTATCGCATCTGTTAAAGAGTTGATAAAATGGATGGCCCATTGACAAATTAGATCAGAGATTAGCCCGAATTGAATTAGTAGTGTCGCTAATGCCCCTTCCCCCTGTGGTGGTTTGGAAAAAATATTTCCTATCAGCCGCTACGTCAAGCAGAATTTAAGTTGGTGCAGTCAAGTTTTATTTAATGAAAGTTTAATTACCTGGATTTGAAAGGTAGGATTATGAGCTAGAAGATTTCTTGCTTCTGTCTAGGAGCGCATTTCCATCATCCCTCCAAATTGACAACTTTTGTATCACTTGGTGAGTGGCCAGCTGGAACCAGGTAAAAATATCGCGCCTAATAAACTTTTGTTACCCCAGCTCTCCTCTATAATTTATCTTTGAACAGAGCTGCTTTATATCCTACCTCCCAATTTATAAAACAAAAAATTCGTGAGCAAGCTTATTTACCTATTCGTCGTCAAAGTTAAAACGTAAATTAATTTAGTAAAAATCAATTAAATATTTATTTTGAAAAATTTATTACATTGTGATTTAACATGTATTCTAGACTAATTTCGGGTCGCTGAGTGCGAATCTAAAGGCCGTTTTGCTCCATCACAGGTCAGGTTTTCGAGATAATGGTACATGAAATCAGAAAATCTGTGTTAAAAAGATAACCCACCATCTTTGTATGTAAACCCAACAGAGCTGTAAAATATTGGACTCGGTTCGAGCTGCATTCATTGATGTCACTGTCACTGAATAAAGTTTCCTGATTGTAGTCTTTGATTTAGCTTGAGACTTCTACCTTTCAAAAATTAAGTCACCTGTTATTTTGAAGTCAATGCATGCTCATTCATTGGAGCAGTCAATTTGATACTTCAAGATAAATACGTAATATAAATCACACACATGACTTCGCATTATTCTTGAAATTGCAGTTTTGACTTCAAATTTGCTGAAAGTTTTTCAGTCAATAGAGACTTTAACTTCAATGAGTGAATGCAGTTATTGATTGTACAATTATTTGATTATACACAAAAAACCTCTTCTCGATTTAAACAAAAATAAGACATTTGTGATAAAAGATATAATATAAGTATATATATAATAAGTAGTAAATTTTTATGTTACATACAAATATAATTACAAATTTGTTTAGACAAATAAAAACAAATTTTAATATTTTTTTTATAGCATTGTGTCCTTGACTATTAGTTACTTACTTACTTAGCTGGCACTACAACCGATGATCGGTCTTGGCCGCCTCTACAAAGCTTCGCCAGTCACCTCTGCTATGCGCGCGCTGGCGCCAGTTGATAAGGCCAAGTGCAGTCAGGTTGCCCTGCACCTGGTCTTTCCAACGGAGATTAGGACGTCCCCTTCTGCGTGTTCCTCCACTGTGATTCGAATAAAGTACCCTTCTAGCCGGAGCGCTTTCTTCCATTCGCTCAACATGACCCAGCCAGCGAAGCCGCTGGAGTTTTAAACACTTGACTATGTCAGTGTCGGCGTATAGCTCATACAGCTCATCGTTCCATCTTATTCGATACACGTCGTTCACGCATACTGGACCGTAGATCTTACGGAGTATCTTCCTCTCGAACGCTCCTAGCAGCCTCTCGTCATTGATGGTCAATGTCCACGTCTCTGCGCCATACATTAGGACGGGAAGGATGAGGGACTTATAGAGCGTTATTTTCTTCGGTCGAGAGAGGGCTCTCCTTCTTAATATTAACACCTGTTGACAAGAGTTAATCTCCGCTTGATCTCAAGGCTGACATTATTGTTGGTGTTTATGCCGGATCCTAGATATACGAAATCTTTGACGACTTCAAAAGTATAATTGTCAACACTGAAATTTGTCCAAGACACGGCGACTCGTTATTTGTTGACACAAGGTATTTCGTTTTGTTCTCGTTCACCTCTAGACCCACTGGACGAGACTTCCTTTTCAGGTTGGAGAATGCTGCACTGACTGCTTGAGCTTTTTTGACAATGATATCAATATCAATCAGTGTATGCCAGCAGCATGACACTCTTGCAGAAGATAATGCCAGAGATGTCGATTTTCACAGCTTTAATTATTTTCTCCAGCATAAGGTTAAAGAAGTCGCACGATGGGGAATCACCTTGTGTGAAACCTCTTTTGGTATCAAATGGTGCGGAGAGGTTTGTCCCAATTTTCACTGCGCTGGTGGTGTTGGTCAGTGTCATTTTGCAAAGACGAGTGAGCTTTGCAGGGATACCAAAATCAGACATTGCGGCGTGCAAGTGATTCCTAATCGTGATGTCGAAGGCGGCTTTATAATCGACAAATATATGATGGGTGTCGATCTGTTTTTCTTGGGTCTTTTCCAGGATTTGGCGTTGTGTGAATATCTGGTGGATAATGGATTTACCAGGCCTGAAGCCACACTGATAAGGTCCAATCAGTTTGTTGACGATGGGCTTAAGTCTTTAGCACAGTACGCTCTATAGAACCTTATATGCAATATTAAGAAGGCTTATCCCACGGTAGTTGGCGCAGATCGTGGAATCACTTTTCTTATAGATTGGACAGAGTACGCTGAGATTCCAATCACTTGGCATGCTTTCATCTGACCATATTCTGCATAGAAGCTCATGCATGCGTTTTTTGAGCTCTTCGCCTCCGGTCTTAAACAACTCAGCAGGCAGGCCATCTGCACCTGCAGCCTTATTGTTTTTCAGCCGAGCAATGGCTGTTAAGACCTCCTCATAGTCAGGCGGCGGTACTTCAACGCCGTCAGTGATTGGGGTTTCTGGAGTGGATTCCGCAGTGGCGGGATTATTGCCGTCATCGCCATTAAGCAGCTGCGAAAAGTGCTCCCTCCATAATCTCATTATGCCCTGGACATCTGTTACCAGATTTCCGTCTTCATCCTTGCAGGAAGAGGCCCCGGTCTTCAAACCATCAGTCAGGCGTCTTATTCTTTCAAAGAATTTTCGTCTTTCTTCATCTCTTTTCTTGCGTCTGAAAAGAAGTTCCTCTTCCCTTCTCAACTTTCTGTATCGCTCCTTAGCAGCTCGCGTTGCAACTGACTGCAAGGTGGCTCTGTAAGCAGGGTTTTTTGCTTTAGTAGCATCGCGACACTCTTGGTTGTACCACATATTTCTCCGTCGACGGTGGTAGCCTAGCACCTCTCCGGCAGCCGTACGCATAGAGCGGGAAATGTGCGTCCACTGCACGCGTATATCATCAAGTTGAGGGGTGTTTTGCGAAAGGAGAAGTGCAAGTTGGTTGGCAAAGACTTTGGCTATCTGTTGTGATTGAAGCTTTTCGACATCCAGCTTTCTCTTTGTACCTATCCGTACGCGATTTGCTACACATATACGTTTGCAGACCTTGGCTGCAACCAAGTAGTGGTCTGAGTCGATGTTTGCACCACGTATTGTGCGTACCTCTAGTACATTGGAAGCGTGCCTTCCGTCGATCACAACGTGATAAATCTGGTTTCGTGTGTTTTGATCAGGGAATAGCCAAGTTGCCTTATGGATATCTCTATGTTGGAATCTGGTACTACTAACTGTCATGTTTCGTGCGGCGGCGAAGTCGATCAGTCTCATACCGTTATCGGTGGCTTCGTCGTGGAGACTGAATTTTACGATCGTCGGATCAAAGAGACTCTCCTTGCCCACCTTGGCATTAAAGTCGCGTAACACGAATTTAACATCGTGGCGGGGGCAATGCTCATAAGTTTTGTCGAGGAGCTCGTAGAAGTCATCTTTGGTCGTTTAATCCTTCTCATCCGTCGTGGCATGGACACAAATTAGGCTGATGTTGAAGAATTTTGCCTTGACGCGGATAGTGGCTAGGCGCTAGTTCACGGCCGTGAACCTCGAGACTAGATGACGCAGTCTCTTCCCAACAACAAATCCAACACCAAATTCGTGTCTCGACGCATGACAGCTGTAGTAGATATCACAGGATGCTCTTTTGGAGCAACACTGTCCCGTTCATCGCATTTCCTGTTTAGCGGTGATGTCAGCTCTATATTGTTGGAGGACATCCACCAGCTGGATAGAGGCACCTTCCCTGTAGAGGGTTCGGCCATTCCAGCTGCATATCCGTAAAGCGTTGTCCTTTTGGCGTTTGCGGGAGTCGTCAACATTAGAGGGGTTCTTTATCCGAGGCTTATTTTGAGGATTCATTGGTGGGTATTTTAACGTGGTGGGTTCCAAGCCCGACGCACAACCATTCACTCAAGGCAATGGAGAAGCCCGCCGCACACATTAGTTAACTCACTGACGGTTGTCAGGTCGCTATCCAGGGGACGCCACGAGGAGGCTGTGTGTGAAACGTAGAAGCGCAAGGATCGACCATGGACGCACCTGCGACTGTCACGAACTTTACCTTGTGTCCTACGCCACAGGCGCCCCCCCTTGACTTTTAGTACATAGTAATAATTTCTCGAGATTGCTATCTGAAAGCATGAAATATTGATATGTGCTGCTTTCGAACTTAGTCTTTCCACCGTTGCAGAAGGTGGCAAGGGAGTATTATATTTGATGTAAGCCTTTTTCACTCCAGGGCAGAGCACAGATGCTATTTCGTTTCTTAAATCAAATAGTTCTTGAATTTTCGGTATAAAGATGCCTCCAACTAAGTTACTTCTTCGCTGAAGTATTTCAACCTACTATTGTTGCGAAGCTTATGCTATTTTGATTTGTTTTTTTAATTCGGAAAAACAGCTTTTCCGAATTTGGCAAGTTCATATTGTGAGATTATATTTAGTGTATTAAACAGGCTTAATAAATGTTAGGTTTGCCATAGCGAGAATAACAACTTTGTATATAGAACAGGCCGATCAAACGACCTTTTCGGAACCAGCCATGGTTCCTTATCCGCGATCTTGGTGGTGAATCTTTTGTGTTTAAATAATCAATATAAGTTACTCATATTCGAAAAGGTAACCGAGAATTAACATTACAAGGTTTCTTCAAATATTTTCACTGAATGATATTATTGCCATAGACATACCTAAAATACTTATAGTATTTTGTTTGAATTATATCCCATGTTGGGAGAAGAAACCCGTACACCATTCCTCTCTCACAATAGGTTTTAATATAATCATATATTCCGCTAAATATTCAATATCTTTTTCGTGCAGCTTATGGATATCGAATATTTCGCATAATATATTAACTTTTTCCTTTATTGTCAAGAGCCTGAGTCTATTCTGTACAATTAAAAAAAGGAAAAATATTAAGAATTTATTTTTTCGTGTCAATTTTAAGTCATATAAAAAAGGTATTTGGAATGAATCACAACTCATTCATAATGAATGGTGATAGTTTTTCCGTACTGTTACTAACCCACATTTCAAGGAAACTTTTCAATAGTTTTGAAATATTTTTCATAACTTACTCCTTGTGGGTCGTCTTTGTTTTCCACGAATTATGCCATTATACTTCCATTACCTCAGTGAGTGCATAATTTTTGGACATAAGCTTCATTCACCAAAATGGGTTTTTCCTGCTATCACTTGCTTTTGCTGAAAACGTTAGATCGGCATCATAGTCATCCGATGAAAAACCATTTTCCATGGTTAACATTTCAAAATTGAAAATAATTCGTGGCAGGTATGGAAATGGAAAAGTGTAAAATTCTAAAAAAAAAGTTACTTTAATGACTTCAAGCTATTGCAAAGAAGTCAATTGCCTTCAATTTACTACAAATGACTTCAATAGGCTTCAAATGATCTAAACTGACTTCACAATGATCGACTTGAAGTCAATTAATGCTTTGTAGGGATCAGTACTGCAAGTAAATGACTTCAAATGACTTAAACTGATTTCACAATGATCAACTTGAAGTCAATTATCAAATTATGACTTCAAAAAAAAATACTTCAAAAATAAAGGATAAGACTTCAAAGAGACTTGTGACGGTCACGTAGTTAATTTTTCATTCACCAAAAGACATAAATATTGCATTCACTTTTTTCAAAAGTCAGTTAACTGCTGATCTAAAAGAGCTTCAATCTTTTACAGCTCTGATACAAACACTTATTTTTTTTTTTTTTTTTTGTATAGATTAGAGTAATACTGCTGCCAATGGGCTAAAAATGATAAAAGTATTATAGTGTGTTTAGGAAGAAACTCCCAAATAATAGGGTTTGCGTTGTAGTTGGAAGATTTTTGTGTTAACAAAAACTGTTTTTCTCTTTAAACAACAATTAACTCTACTAAACTATTTTCCTGAAGGCACCAAAAACAAAAACGAGTAGAGTCTTTTTAATGTCGTTGTTCCGATTTCATGTACCGTAAACGTGATGGAACATAATATATTATAATATGTATATATATATGGTCTTCAGATTCGAGCTCAGCGACCTCCCATTAGTAAAGAATATATAGGTATGTAAAATCGCCAATCCGATGTATTTTGAATTTTAATTTAGTGGCAGTGTGTCATTAAAAATCAAGGTCGTATGTAACTTTTTTATGAAAGGCAATTTTATGAGTGCTTTAAATGAAAAAGTTGCAATGCAATTTACATTAAAATTTGATATGCAATGCACAATATAAACCCGAAACGCTAAAAATAAGCATTGACTCAAAAAATATTCTTGTAAATAATAAATAAACAGAAAATCGTCCTAGAAAAAAGTGAAACATAAAAAATTACACACATAGGCAAAAACTGTTTATTTAAAAATAACATAAAAGCAAAAAAATTCGACTCTTTTTTCTGTTATGCACATTATATAAGTACAAAATACATATATATGTGAAAATTAAAAACAAATTTAGAAAAACTTTTAGGTATAGATATGAAAACAAAAGATATATGATATAGGGTTGTTATGCGTTCGATGTATATTTGTATATTGTAATTATCAAGTGGAATTTGTTGTTTTCGATCTCTTTTTTCTCAGCAGTTCAGTTGTCTTTAACATAAAATTATATACGAGAAAAAATTAAAAAAATTTTATTTTTAATTTTGTCGTGCATTTTAACAGAATGTATAGATATTAAAAATTTATTGTAGCGCAAGTAGTGCTCACAATCGTGAAGGTAAAACTGAAAAAAGTAATAATAATGATAAGTATTTTAATAAAATTAATTGAAAAATATTTTAAATATTAAGTGAAGTAAGTTTAGCCATTTTTATTTAGAAGCGTGAAGGGAGCGATAGTAAACTTTAAACTTCCAATAGTTCGTTAGTTGCTAATGTTTTCGGCAAAGTTTTATTATTACAAGGAAAAAGAAATCAAAATATATATAAAAGTGAAATCTTGTAATAAGTAGAACTAATTTCTGTGATTCAAAAAAAATTTTTTTTATATGTATTATGTGATCTCAAAGTGACAAAAAGTGACAAATTTATCCAAGTGATCCCTACACTTAGTAGTAAAAGATACCATTAAAGTAATTAAAATAATAAACACAATAAGTAAATTTTTTAAAGTTCGTTGAAAATGAATGTAGAACTTTTTCGAAACGTATTAATTTTATAGAATTCTAGGTACATACTTGATAGCCTCATTGAAGCGCTTTCGAATTTTTTGCCAGACTGACTTTTCAAAATTGTGTTTTCAAAATTCTACCATCCACAATAGAAATAAAAAATATTTTGTATTTGAAATTATATATTCTAAAGATTGAATTGACTTAAAGTATACATACATATACATTTTACAATTAAATTATAAAAAAATGTAGAAAATTAAATATAAAATATCAATAAATTATAAAAAAACAGCCAAAAATATAGTATCAAGAGCTATTAGAAAGACATTTTATGAAAGTACAAACCTAGTCTAGTGACTTCAATCTCTCTAAATGCACAACAAAATTTCTTCTTCCTATGTAAATTCAATGGAATAATTTTTAGATTTAAAAAATTTTACGTAAATTTTCTTTGTCTATTTATGGAGACCGGAAAGCATTTTGGTTTGCCTCCATTAAGTCCAATTGTTTTTGACCAATTAATAAAAATATGTATGGTATATGTAAATAGAAATTCAAATTTGAACATTTAAATAAACAAAATTAAATTTGAGAGAATTTCACAAAGAAACTTTTTGGGAATGAATATTTCCCATCTCACATGTGTTTAGAATCGGTAAATTATTCTCATGGGATTTTTTTTCGTTCAAAAAAAAACGATATGGGGGGATGAAGAAAAATCTCTCGGTAGTTTTAACGCAGACCAACAATTGGCAGATCAGATTTGGCCCAACATTGAAATGTTATCACGCTTCGCAATGTAGAGCCTCCTGTATTTTGAAGACAGTATTCAGCCCTTATATGTCGATGTTTGGCTATCCTGTATCTTGGACACTCGGTTTCACCCTTCATATACATATAATAGGTGGGCGTTCCAAGGTTCATTTACCTACGAGTATTAAACTAGAACAATGAATTTCATATAAGTTAACGAGCGATTGAACTTTCACAATTTTAACAGCTTTTTTTCTTGATGTCATGAATTGGACTGTATATTATAGAATCATATGTATATGTCTTATTTTTCTTATTTTTTTCTTAATATTTTTTTTAATTAAAAAGACAACAATATACTCTTGGTTTTTATGCAAAACACTGTTCATTTTTGTAAATTTTAAGTTGATTGATTGTTAGTACCGCTCTAGAACATTAAAAATTATTTTATAATAAAACTATTACAGTTATTGAGACCTGGCGAGGTTGGTGAAGGACAGGTGAGAAAAACTAGCGTAAAAAATAAAGCGTTGTTTATATTTATTTTTTTTTAGTTTGAAAACTTTTCTTATTTTAACAAAATTAGTTTTTACTTTATACATATATTATTTAATTTTTTGATGAAAACGTAAAAATGCTCAAATTGAAAAAAGGCAACCAAACTTTGATTTGCATACTATTATTTAGTTTCTGCTCTAATATATACCTACATATATATACCATATATTTATTAATTATAAGTTAGTGGTTTTGATCATGCACAACAAAGAACAAGCTCATGTAGTATTTGCGCCGCAAACAGATACAGTAGTTTTGGATTACTAAACAAAATGCAAAAAACTAAGACTCGGATATCGAACTAAGTACATATGTATTTCCATTTTCTGGGCTACTAATTACTATTGAAGTTAGTTTTAAGAACAGCAAACTTAAACAATCCAAAAGTATTATCTATTATATTGTTTCCTGTCCATAGAATTTATCACGGATTTGATTGTTATAGAAAAACAAATCTCTTGACCAGGAATTCTTTAGGTGTGAAAAAGCTAATGACTAAAATAAAATGAAATTGAATAATTTTGAAAAATATTTTTATTCAAAAACGTTTTCTTTGATGTATGTAGTAGAAAATTTGTTTTTTATAATATTTTTTTTAATTGCAATAATTCACGGTTAATTGAACCGCAATTAATTGCGCTTCCCATTTAATTGCACCAGAAATATTACTGTTTTAATTCAAAATGTTCTCAAATTACTCGGTTTATTGCATTCCCCGGTTAATTGAAGCATAAATTCTACTTTTGGATCGAAGGATGCAGTTAAGTAGGCCATATTGTATTACATAAAATCCGGGTAGTAACTGTAGTACTAGTAATAACATTTACATTTATTATATTTAACACATATATTTTACTTTAAATAAAATCTGTATTCGTAACTGATTATTCAATAGTTGACTGTAGTAGAGTACATTCCATTAACTTTCTTTTATCAAGGATAGGTATAAAAGATTTTGTACAAACAATATAAAAAAGACATGTTGATTCAGATTCAGCCAAAAATATTATACCTAGCCGAATATTTTAATTTCGAATAACAAAATAACAAGGTCATACATGAAATTACAGTAATTTCTCGATTTACGTTCGTTGGTTCGGAAAAATAGTGACTTTTAAAAGAAGAGCTACACGTTTCTTTACCCACACTGGAGTGCTTCCCTGTCAGTAATAAGCGCTCCCTATTTATATTGTAGTACAGCTAATATATGGTATTTACTTTTTATATTTGTATGTGATAGGAAGGGAGCGCTGATATCAAGCTTCCCGGAAGCGCTGAAAGAACGCGCCTAAAGAGAACAAGAAGAGAGCGATTATAAGCAGTAATAATATGAAAGAAAACTGTCACATAGGTTAATAAAACCGGTTACCAATAGGTTTACCGAGTATTACTTACTTACTTACTTAGCTGGCACTACAACCGATGACGCCTCCATAAAGCTTCGCCAGTCGCCTCTGATATGCGCGGGCCAGCTCCAGTTGATAAGGCCAAGTGCAGTCAAGTCGCCCTGTAGCTGGTCTTTCCAATGGAGATTAGGACGTCCTCTTCTGCGTGTTCATCCGCCGTGGCGCGAATAAAACATCCTTATAGCTGGAGCGTGTTTTTCCATTCACTCAACATGACCCGGCCAGCGAAGCCGCTCGATTTTTATACGATTAACTGACTATTGTCCGTGTCAGCGTACAGCTCATCGTTCTATCTTATTCGATACAATAAATAAATACAAGTCGTCCACGCATACTTGCCCGTAGATCTTAGAGTATCTTCCTATCGAACGCTCCTAACAGCTTGTCATCATTGATGTTCAATGTCCACGTCTCGGCGCCATATAATAGGACGGTAAGGATGAGGGATTTATAGAGCGTTATTTTCAGGTCAAGAGAGGGCTCTGCTTTTGTCAATATCTCACATACGGCCTGCTTTGAGTATATTTGCGTCAAAATAACTATCTTAAAACGCCACCTTTAGATATTCTGCTGCTATATTCGTCCCTCTCAACCTATCAATGGCTATCAACAGTCTGTATATGCTTTTGATTCTATATTAGATGCTATTGACCCCTCTGACACTGTCATAATTGTTGGGGATTTTAACCTCCCCCATCTCAAATGGGTACAATATAATGACGAACCGTATTATTTCGCGGCTAATCCCTGCTCAGACAAGGAAAATCTTTTTATTGACTGTCTCTTAAACTCTGGTCTTTTCCAATTAAGTGGTATTAGTAATAACCTTTACCGTCAACTTAACCTTGTTTTCGCTACAAATGCCAACAATTGCATTACATCAGAGAGCCACCATCTTCTCTCAAACTTAGACTATTATCACCCACCTCTATCAATTACTTATTCCTACGACAATAAAGTACTAAACTCGGAGTACTCATACAGGTTCAATTTTCGTAAGGCGAATTTCGAAGAATTAAATAGTTTAATCAGCAAAGTTAACTTTCAGCTTATATTTGAGTGCAAACATATAACTATCAATAGTGCAATTACTCAGTTTTATTGTGAAATTTTCAATTGCTTTCAACAATCTGTCCCTTTTGTTTCCCAGAAAAACTTATCATCGTCCCCTCCCTGGTACAACAAGGATTTGCGAGAACTTCGTAATAAAAGGAATAAACTATGGCGTGCCTACCTACAATCTCGTTCTGTTTTTGACTTTCACAATTACCAATAGAATATAGAAAATTAATTATAGAAACAATAATTATAGAAAATTTTCTGAACTCTGTGAATCTCTTTACCTATCATATTTAAACCAAATGCTGTCCAACCTCATCTCTGACCCTAAAAGTTTTTTCCACTTTATTAATGTTGAAAGGAAATCAGATACACGGCTACTTTGAAATTGGGTGACACCTCCTCAGGCAACCCAAAGGAAAAAGCAAATTTGTTTGCCCATTTCTTTAGCCAGTCTTTCACACGCCATGTACTGGAACCTGACCCTGATTACTTTTCGTACGTCTCTAACTTCAATCGAAATACCCCTTGAAGTTGTAAAAGAGAAGATACAAACACTTAGGAACGAGTACTCCCCCGGCCCAGATGGCTTGCCTGCAATAGGAATGTCAAAACGTCCTAGCGCAACCCATTTGGACTCTACTCCAACTTTCTATCTCATAAGCAATTTTTCCCACACTCTGGGAGAGTTCTTGCATTACTCCACTTCACAAAAAGGGCAGAAAAAATTAAATTTCCAACTATCGACCAATCGCTAAATTTTCCTGTATACCTACGTTTTCGAAAGCATAGTTTATGATGCAATGTTTTTCCATTGTAAACCCATTTTCTCACCTTAAAAGCACGGATTTCTAAACGGCAGATCAACAACCACTAACTTAACCGAATTTGTATCCAGCATCCTGTGTGCATTGGAGTCGCAAAGAAGTCGATGTAATTGCTACCGACTTCAGTAAGGCTTTTGATAAAATTTCGCATGGTATTATCTTTCTTAAGCTCAACGCTTTAGGCTTTCAAGCCGGGTTTATAAGATGGATAAAATCTTACCTTGAAAATCGGATACATAATGTCATATTGTCTTGCCACATCCGGCGTCCCTCAAGGTAGCCACCTTGGTCCCTTGATTTTTGCCCTCACAATTAACGATGTAGATTGAATCATCAAAAACTCTCAGCTCCCTATTTATGCTGATGACATGAAAATTTACCGACACATTCTAATACCCCTTAACTATCGCCCACTACGAGATGTCTTGTATAGTTTTTCAAAATGGTGCGATAAAAATTTTCTCGAGCTCAATGTCAGTAAATGTCAATTCATCACATATTCCAGAAAGCGAATTCCTTCACTGCCTAGGATATATTTATACATGATAATACATCATACCTCGTTACGAGACTTGGGTGTTATCTGTGATAAGGAACTAAATTTTCGTTCCCATATTGATGACGTTGTAAATAGTGCCAACACTGCTCTTGGGTTTGTGAAACACTGGTTCAAAAAATTCTCAAACCCATATGTCAAAAAAAAACCTCTCCATTTTACATTTGTCAGGCCAATTCTTAAATATGCTAGCCAAGTCTGGTCTCCTTATTATAACACCCATTCCCTTAGAATTGAAGCAGTGCAACGCAGATTTATTCGGTTTGCCTTGCGTGGCCTACCATGATCTTATCCCTTTAACTTGCCCCCTTATAAGGATCGTCTAAAACTAATTAACGTACAGTCCCTTGAAATACGCCGAAAAACCGCCGATACAGTATTTGTTCACCAATTATTAGCTGAAAACATTGACTGTCCCGCGTTGTTCCAAACTATTTTTATTAACACCAACCCACGTAACCTTAGGTCTGTGCCCGCTTTCCGTCTTAATACTCACCGAACAGGTTATGGCGGCAATAAACCAATTTCTAGATTTAGCTTAAAGAATGCTGTGAATAAAGCCCACCCTCCTCTTGCTGAACCATGTATTTAACTATTTTTAAGTATAATTTAAGTTGAATAAATAACAATATGTTGTTCCCATTTACCTTAAAAAATAAATGAAAAAATCCCTCCCCCTACATTAAGTATAGATTTAGTAATTTGCTAGCTTGTAAAATAAATAAATTATAACCAAGCGAAATTTTAATTATAACCACACGGTAAATGCTTTCAATAAAAATGCTTCTCAATTATCCCTAGTAACACCTGTTGGCAAGAGTTTATCTCCGCTTGATCTCAAGGCTGACATTATTGTTGGTATTAATGCTGGATCCTAGGTAAACGAAATCCTTGACAACTTGAAAAGTATAATTGTCAACAGTAACATTTTGTCCAAGACGCCATGACTCTTTGTTTGTTGACACAAGGTATTTCGTTTTATCCTCGTTCACCACTAGACCCACTCGACGAGACTCTCTTTCCAGATTGAAGAATGCTGCACTGACTGCTTGCGCGTTGGTGCCAATGATGTCAATATCATCAGCGCATGACACTCTTGTAAAAGATAGTACCAGAGATGTCGATATTCGCAGCTCGAATTATTTTCTCCAGCATAAGGTTAAAGAAGTAACACGATAGGGAGTCACCTTGTGTGAAACCTCTTTTGGTATCAAATGGTGCGGAGAAGTCTGTCCCAATTTTCACTGCGCTGGTGGTGTTGGTCAGTGTCATTTTGCAAAGACGAATGAGCTTTGCAGGGATACCAAAATCAGACATTGCGGCGTACAAGTGATACCTAATCGTGCTGTTGAAGGCGGCTTTATAATCGACAAATATATGGTGGGTGTCGATATGTTTTTCTCGGGTCTTTTCCAGGATTTGGCGTTGTGTGAATATCTGGTCGATGGTGGATTTACCAGGTCTGAAGCCACACTGATAAGGTCCAATCAGTTTGTTGACGATGGGCTTCAGTCTTTCGCACAGTACGCTCGATAGAACCTCATATGCAATATTAAGAAGGCTTATCCCACGGTAGTTGGCGCAGATCGTGGAATCACTTTTCTTATGGATTGGGCAGAGTACGCTGAGGTTCCAATCACTTGGCATGCTTTCATCCGACCATATTCTACATAGAAGCTCATGCATGCGTTTTTCAAGCTCTTCGCCTCCGGTCTTAAACAACTCAGCAGGCAGGCCATCTGCACCCGCAGCTTTATTGTTTTACAGCCGAGCGATGGCTGTTAAGACCTCCTCATAGTCGGGCGGCGGTACTTCAACGCCGTCAGTGATTGGGGTTTCCAGAGTAGATTCCGCAGTGGCGCCACTAAGCAGCTGCGAAAAATGGTCCCTCCATAATCTCACTATGCCCTGGACATCTGTCACCAGATTTACTTCTTCATCCTTGCAGGAAGAGGCCCCGGTCTTCAAACCATCACTCAGGCGTCTTATACTTTCAAAGAATTGTCGAACCTCGTACCTGGCCCGCAACATTTCGATATCATTGAAACCGCGGCTTTCTTCATCTCTCTTCTTGCGCCTGAAAAGACGTTTCTCTTCCCTCTTCAACTCTCTGTATCGCTCCTTAGCAGCGTGCGTGGCAACTAACTGCAGGATGGCTCTGTAAACAGTGTTTCTTGCACCAAGTATTGTACGTTCGTCTAGTACATTGGAAGTGTGCCTTCCGTCGATCACAACGTGATCAATCTGGTTTCGTGTGTTTTGATCAGAGGACCGCTAAGTGGCCTTATGGATATCTTTGTGTTGGAATCTGGAGCTGCTGTCATGCGACGGTGAATTTTCCGACTCTTCTTGTCCGTCTTGGCATTACAGTCGCCTAACACGATTTTAATATCGTGGCAGCGGCAATGCTTATAAGTTTTGTGAACCTCGAGACTAGATGACGCAGTCTCTTACCAACCACAAATCCAACACCAAGTTGGACACATGCCTTCCATTTCCAGTTGTGGCGGCATCATTTGTCGATTTTAGTCTTTTTTTTAACTTTGAACTGGACACGACTCCGCTTAACCTCACCTTCCTCCCATTTCTAACAAAATTCAAAATCAAAAAGTCGTGCACTTTTCCATAGCTAATATTGTACACATATTACAGTACACATATTTTTTGACGACTTAAATCGAAATAGTCAACGACGTTAATAGAGATATCAAACATTCACGCTGTACTGTATTTGGTATGTTCTAAAAAAGCTTATGAACATAGTCTTACACCCAAATTGCTTGCGTTTTGTTTTTGGATTCATCATTTTACAAAAACAATAAACACAAGCAACGCTACGAGTCACGGCGATTTGCATTTTACATAATTTAGGGTTTAAAGTTTTTGTTGCAAATGTTGCCAATTACTGAAAATTTAAATTCCCACAACCGAACACTAAATTACTATATTTGTGATTTTGTCCACTTTACAAACTTAAATTCTCTCAGTGTCTAAAAACAAGTCTTGATTATTATCGCTCAGTGTAATACTTATGTACCCAACTAGGAAGGTACAAAAAATTTTTCTATTTTCTGCTTCGGCGGGATTTGGGAAGAAGTGGAAAATGTTCGGTAATCTCTTGTTACCTACAGGCATATCTCAAAGAGTAACAAAATAACGGATTGCCAAAAATAAATTGGTTGCAGTTTTCTCACTTAATAACTAGTCCCAAGATTAAACCGACTTTACTACATTATTACTTACTATAAGATTAGTGCTTTCAATCACTTGTAGAAGTAAAGTTTGTATTTGTTACCATATCTCAATCAACATGTCTTGCTTGTTTTACACGAAATAACTTAGAAAAGAAAACTACTGGAAATAAAAGGGGAAAAACATAATTCCAAAACTAAGACCCTGTGCATAAACGCGACTAAAATTGAGTCCTTGTTAAATTTCACTTAATTTTAGAAATGCGATTTTGTTGGAAATAACTGAATGATACATTAATCAGCTGTTAACCTGAAAGTTTATAAAAAAGTAGACAGCTTTGACAGTTGATTTAGCCAATTCGTTCCCAATTTATCAATTGCATTGGCGACATTAGCAAATGACTAAATTTTAGCCGCCTTAAACTAAGTTTTAATTCTTGAAAATTAAACATTTTTGCAATTTTTACCCCTAGAAAAAATCACAGCGTCCAGGCGAAATGGGTGACACAAAACAGGTTCTAAACTTGGTTAAAATGCCAAAAATCTTTTATCTTATAATTGTTGCAACTTAAATACTTATTTTTTCTTATTTTTGTTTGAAATCCATGAAATAGTAAATAACACTTACTTTGTAAATATATCTGGGATTGGTTTTTCTTAATATTTATATTTAAGTTAGCGAAAAAAAAAACATTTATACAAAGATTATTTTTGTAATTAAAATTATTGATTGGTACTTTTTCGAATCATAATGAAATTTACTAAAAACAATGTAAATAATAAAAAATACCTAACTTGTAAATCAATTATATTGTACAATATTTTAACAGAATATACTGAGCGGAATTCTCACCATATACAACAGTAATGTGAAATAAAATAAATTTTGTTTGTCATAAGTTGCAAATTGTATAATATGTAGTTGTTCACTCTACTTATTAATATTATTAATGTTAATAATCCAATCATGAATACATTTGTACTTGTATATACATATTAGAGCTCCTATTAACCGGTCAAATCGAATCGGTTGGTTAGACGAAAATAAAACCGGTTAGAAAACTGAAAACAAGGTTAAACTATTTAACCATTATCAAATCGATTCTGCTGCCTTAACGTTGATAAGTATTAGCAGCGTTTTATTCCCCAATCGCTCCTCGTATAACCGTTGCATTTTATTATTATACATAGGTGGTAACAATTATAAAATCAAATGCTGACATTTATCTTTGCATTAAATTCATAAATGAAGTGTTCGTGTTTTACTAATACCTATATATATATACCTATATACTTTATACCTATGTACTTTAATTACTATGAAATATGTATATGAAAATGATGAAACCACATGTAATGTGTAATATGTATGTACTTAAAGTGTGTGTGCGGAATAATAGCAAAGTAAACTGCTGCTTTTGTAAATATCAGCATTACACATTTATCACCGGGAAATAATAATCTCAGATAAAATAAGGTGGGCAATACACACTTTCACGCCTTTCAATTCTCTTGGACTTAAAGGCTTCATGCTGAAATGCAATAAATTGGTGACTTATTTTCTGCCTGGCTTTAAGGCATTCCTACACGAAAAGAATAGACTGAAGTTAGTATAGTTTTCATTCTGAAAGAGGGTAAACCAACTCACAAAAAAGCGAAGGACTTTAGACCGATGGGCCTCACATCTTTTGTACTAGGTATCCTTGACAAACTTATAGACACAATTGAAACTGACAAACTGACACCGTCTAGCATGCCTACATGAAGGGCAGATCCGGCAGAACTCATTCAACATTAGCATGAATTATCTCTGAACTTTAATGAATTTACTCTCGCGTCCTTTTTTATATAGAAGACGCATTCAAAATTGACTTTATTGCTCAATTTGTGGATGACGAAATTCCTTTGGATACTTGTAAATCTGCAGCAACGCACACTGAATCTCCTGTGGCCTTGGTGCAATGACCGAGGACTTTCGGTAAATGCATCTAAGTCCGAGCTGGTTCTATTCACTCGGAAGCGCTCTATACCTAATTTTAATCAACCCTCCCTAAATGGTAGATCACTTATTGTTATAACCAAATATTTTGACCTAATCCTGGAAAAAAAATTCCACTAACATGGCAATATGTCGATAAGCCCTATATGCGTGTAGGTCAGCTAAAGGCATAAAAAATTAGGAATTAGGATAATCATTGTATACCAGTGTTATACGCGCTATTCTATTCTGTGACGTAATAGTTTGGTGGACAGCAATCTCAAAGAGAACTCACCATAAAAATTGGACAATATACAGCGACTGGCTTCAAGTTAATTATAGGAGCTCTGAATATAATAATTCGTTTAAAAATATCACAAAAACTTTTCGCCACAAAACAGAACGAACTTTTTGTATAGCATGGTGTATTTACAACGTTACCGCGTTGCAGGAATACCGATAATGAAACCCGTTAAAATATTTTGGTAATAAAAAGAACTTTTGCGCAAATGCACTGAATCGAAATGAAACTAGTTAAACATGAAATTCTTAGCATGTTAATTAGCCCGTATAACACTAGGCACAACTAGCCCAAAAAAGATAAGATATGCATTTACTAATAAAAATAAAAGGGCATAACTATATATGCGATATATAATAGTATTACCTCATACATACATACATAAGTATTTACATGTATATTTTTACATTTATACGTTTTTTTTGCATATGGGCCTACTGTATAAATGCTACGGCATTCACATGCTAGTATGTCTATCGATATCATGATTTGATAACACCGACTGCTTCATCCGACACTGTGCGGAATGCACTTTCAATTCTTAGAGCGCTGCAGCGATAGGTCGCCCGGATCTCGGCAATGTACGACGGAGTTTGCGTTTATAGGTGCACATATATATATGTATTTATGTATACACTCATGCATACTTTAAATTGAAGTTTTATTCTATCCCCTTCAAACTTGTAAAAGTAATTTGCAAACAGAAAATTTTTTGCTTCATACATATGTTAGTAGTTCGAAGCCATTAACCAGCATTTCACATGAGGGCCACTGGTTAACTTTTGACTTTAAAATTTTTTGGTTTGCAAAGAAGATAATTTTTGTTACCTCTGCTATGCGTGAGAGCTCAAGGATCGAACATGGACGCATCTGCGACTATCACGAAGTTGTGTCCTATGCCTCCAAGTTCCTCACATTAAAGGCTCGATTACAATAATTTTTTGCCCATCCACCTGATTAAAAAAATCAAATTGAATTTGTAAATGCAGCTACGAATTCGTAACTGTTACAACGGATTTTGGAATGGTTCTGGAAATTTGCTACCAAGGCTCTAGACCTGATAGTACTGGAAATACTGTCATACAATAAGTTTTGGATAAATATGTATACACTGAACATCGCATATATAATTATATAAAGTTTCTCTAACCTTTTTCTTGAAATAGGGGAATTTTTTTTTAATGTGGTCAAAACTTAAAATGTTTGTATGTTTGAAACTACGTAAAAAGAATCCAAATAAATATGTAGATCACTCGACATAGACTTAGTAACCCATAAAAATTTTAAAATATTGTTGTTTAAGTTGGAAAACAAAGTATAAAGGTTTATGCATCCCTTTTCGACTTATGTATGTATAATAAAAATTGAAAATCGATTAATAACTGATAGAGTTTCGAGCTAAAAACACGGGTTTTAAATTATACCAAGTCTACAACATTTACTATAAAAACCTATTATAGAAAAACCTATAAAATGCCGTCTTTGTACCATTGAGTCAGTTATATGTACATATAAATATGCTTTTACAAATATTATTTATTGCTTTCATCATACTATTTCAAACTACATATATAATGTATTCAGCTTCTACTGAATTTGCCGTATGTACTCGTATATGTACAAATTGTTAACTAACCGCTTTTATATTTCCGCTTTACTTTCTTGCTACCTATTGCAAAGTTTCATATTATGTACCTATATATAATATACAGTGCATACAAGTATGTTTGTATACATTTATTTCGAAAATAAATTATATTCGCCGATGACTTTATGTAAAAATTGACAGCAGACTTTTCTCGGCACAGGCAAAATCAAAAAGTAGAAAAAATAATTTTTCTACACGGCACCACCTCTTGGCAGGCAATGGCAAACCTACAAGATTAAAAATTGCCTATGAAAAGCTTTTCACTTCGCCGTTCGGATTCGGCATTAAACTGTAGGTCCCTTCCATTCATGTACAAAATATAACACGCACAATATGAGTGGATGCGAGAAGCTCGGCCTAGGCCCTGCATGGGCTGTTGTGCCATTAAAAGTAAAGTAAAGTAAGTGTAACAATACATATTGAATATGTTCGCCAAAATCCTATATTGAATTGAAAGGTACATATTACATATTAGTTGCGATTTATTCGTCGATATTTGTAGGTAACGCAAATAAATATAGCTGTTCAACGAAAAAAGTATTGAGCTCAAAATTTATTTAAAATGTGGTGGGGTTATGTGGCAAGAGCGAGTTTCACCCATATGCTTGGGGATCATCTTCAACTGCCAATGCTATTGACATGTTTCATTTTGAATGACTATAAAACGAAAAAGAGTTAAAATTTTTATCGTTTTATTCACACATATTAAATCACTTGGCGAATAATACGCAGCAATTGTACAATAATTGAATATAAGCAAAATAATTCTGACTTAATCCCATAATTACAAAATGAAACTAATTTCTTCTAACTTTTAACCCATTTACCGTACTCAAATCTTTGTTTAAAAATATTTCTCATGTTCCATACTCTTTGCAAATAGGCTAATACGTAATAATGTTAGGATTTCAAAAGATAGTATCAGACTGTTTCAAAAATGAAGTTTCCGTTACTTTAGAAACGTCGAGATGTCATGTCAAGGAAGTATCCTACATCATTTCTAGCCATCTAGCTTGCATTTTATATGCCTGTATATTTATGTATAGTATGTGTATATTGTAACTAAATAAGTATGTATATAATGTTTGAAAATCTACTTATTATATTTATTCATCAGTCATTAATCGCTTTGATAAAACTTATGTACTATGTTTTTGTACTTTGATGCTGTTTCGTCTTTGTGAATTAGATTGCATGCTTTTTCTTTCCACCTTTTTTAACTCTAACCGGTTTCTTGAAATTGTGGAATTGCATTGAATTGAGTAGTTTTGCGATAGTTTTGTACGAAGACACAAAGAGTAGTAGTTCTATTAGATTTTTGTATCCTATACATTTCCTTCAAAATTTTAATTAATCTTTATTTGTTTTTCATTTCCTTTTTTTGGGGCTAATGAATTTTTGTGCACCAATTTTTCTGCGTTTTTGTCCACACGTAATTAACAATAAACAAAATCAACTAAATCAATAGCGACGAAGACCCTCAATTGATGTTCGGCGTCCAAGTGTACAGGATCTTGAGGATCTTATTAACAAACCATCGACACCATTACGTGATATTGGCGATGGAGGACCACCACAAATCGTTGACGTACAGGAATCGTACTCAGCCATTGAGGGTAAGAAAATGCTTACATTTCACTTTTATTTTTAGCTATATATATGAGGGTAGATCAATAAGTACCTGTGTTAGGAATGAAGAGAGTTTTTCACAATTTTTTTTTCTATTTTAATTACCGTTACGTACGACACTCCTACGGTCTCTGCTACTTCACGCACTTTCGTTCGGCGATCAGCGAGAATCATGTCGTGGACCTTTTCAACGATTTCCTCGGTAATTACGTCTACCAGGCGGTCTGGGCGCTCCTCATCAAAAACAGATGTACGACCACGTTTAAATTCGTTGAACCAATATCTTACGGTTGTCAT
Organism: Palloptera scutellata; assembly: GCA_958295655.1. Classification (NCBI taxonomy): domain Eukaryota; kingdom Metazoa; phylum Arthropoda; class Insecta; order Diptera; family Pallopteridae; genus Palloptera; species Palloptera scutellata. The sequence continues at coordinate 7,739,945 of OY282453.1, read as the reverse complement.
AGATAGTGAAAGGTCCCCGTAGACAGCGTCCAACTTCACTTTTATTTCTTCGCATGTTTTTCCATCCAAAAATAAAAAGCGAATTACGGATCGATACTCTTCTTTTTCCATTTTATTGCGAAACACGAAACACGTGTGATACTAATGGCTACCAAATAAAAACTAACCTATGAATCAGTTTGAAATTTAATGTGGTGTTGTCTGACAGTACACGACGGTAATGCCAACTTCCCTCAGCAACGCCACCTGTCTTCACACACGGGTATTTATAGATCTACCCTCGTAGAATAATCTGAGGAGTTGTTTGGAGATAGACAAGACATGACAAATATAAACATAACTAAAACAGTAATAACTACTTTTGAAATGAATAAATAGCTTTAAAATGAAATAGCAATAATAAACATAAATACTGATCTTCTACCTTCTACAGCTCCCAAGCAACGGGTTGAAAATGTGCTAAAACAGAGGAGTAAAATTTCAGGTTTCTTTCATACTATGTATGTACATTACGCCATAAATAAAACAATTTTCTTTTAAAATTGTACGTATGTATATCAGGTGTACAAGTATGAAAATATACGTTTATTTAAGAAAAACAGTTACTCATTCAATCTTCAAAGTAATAGCCATTGCTAGCTACCCATTTTCCCCATCTCTCTGGCAATTTGTGAATGCCTCGCCAAAAAAAACTGGTCGTTTTTTTCAGTCAAATCAGTCATCGAGCCATTTTTCACATTATCGTTCGAATCGAAGTGCTGCTCAGCATGTGCGTGCCCCATTGATGAAAATAAGTGGTAGTCAGATAGAGCCAATTCTGATGAGTAAGCCGAATGGGGGAGGGCTTCCCAGCTGTGCGAATCTACCAATTCCCGAGTCTGTTTTGTTCGATGTGATGGTGCATTGTCATCAAGAAAAATCACTTTGTGTGTTGCCTAGCTTGATATTCTGGACGTTTTTAGCGCAAAGCACGGTTCAAATCGGCAAATTGTTGTTGGTAGCGTAGACCAACAAAAATTTCACCTCGCTGATCCCAGAAAACACAGGTGTACTGGGCCTAACATATGATCGTATGCGTTTGGGATTCTCGAAATATATACATTTTTCAGCGTCAGTAACAACTCGATGAAGTTATGACTTTCTTTTGTACCTGGCGAGCAACATTTCACAGGTGGTTTTCGATTTTCTTTCGATAAGATTCCTAAGATGATTTCTTCAATTGGAAACAGAAAATCAATAGGCACAAAATTCGATATTTTTACGAGCGAAAAAAAAAATGTTGTTGCATGAAACTTGATTGTTTATGAACTGAATACTGTTGACAGAACTAAATGCGAAGAAATGGCGCTAACGATTTGGTTTGACAGAGCGTATAGCTTTACCTAGCGACACAGAGATGTCATTACTTGGTTCATACTTGTACACTTGGTACATACAAGTATAAGCAGAAAAGTAGAAGTGTAGTTACTAAAGCATTGTTTTTGCAACCCCGTGATGTTAGGACTCGAATTTTTCTAAACGGTATTCCTAATGCTACCAACTTAAATTTTGGAATTAAAGAATATTTAATTTTCAGCAAAATGCATAAAAAAAGTAAAAGAGAAGAAAAAAATTCGGAAAATTATTCCGAAAAATTGGTTTAACATTAAAATTTACCTAACGTATTTCAACAGGCTAACGGGTATTAGCCAGGTTTACCAGAGAGAATAACAACAATGTATATAGAACATGCAGATCAGACGATGGTTTAGGAACCAGTCACTGTTCCCCATCAGTGATTTTAGTGGTAGTTCTTTATGTTTCAATAATCCATATAATAATCCATCATAATTTGAAATTGTAACCTAGAATTACAATTACAAGAATTCCACACTGTAGTTTGTATTTGTTGTTATTCTCTTATTCACTAATTTACCATCCAATAGAGTTAAAAATTGATTTTATACAATTATAATTGTTATTCTTCATCTTCGACAGAATGCTCGTCAATTCACATTGCTCCCAGAGTTATTTATTGTAGCAGCAACTTTCCTGGCTAGCAATTTTTCGCAATAACACCAGCTGAGTTCTGAAAATTATAGATGTCGATGTACAATATTTCAAAATAGTTACAACAGTCCAAATGTACCTCAGCGCCGACAGGGCGAACATATATACAATACACCGAAGCTGAAGATTCAGGAATAAACAGTTTAGGAAAATTCGATGTACGAAACTTGCTGAGCGTACATTAGTTGGAAGATCTCCACTTAAAGTTCATCAGTGGACATTTGTTTGGCATTCCACTCTGACTGCTTTTCTTCGGTGCAATAACTTTTTATGTAGTTTTACTGGTTAAGTACTTTCTGAGAATGCTCGTGCTCAAACAAATATTCTGCAGTCCAACTTGTGTGGCAATCCAAAGTATTTTCTAAAAAACACATGCTTACATGTGTCTGTTCTCGATTGTGTCGATTGTGTATAGCTTTTGACAATATTCGCGGACTTAGATCGAATTTCTTTTCTGTATATGCATTTATAAACGTCCATAAACCCCATTTAATGGCACTAGGTGAGACTCAGGTATGTGAGAGTGCCGATCCACTAGATTTTCACGTGCCAGGGTATCGGCTGATGTTATTGTTCTCTCCCCATACGAGTCTTGGCCTTTTTATTAATGGGGATGTCACGTACCAGTGCCAGGAACAATTTTATAACCGGATGCTGATTTCAGCTACATCTGGGTTAAGTTCAGCATCCAGTCTCATTTACTGCACTTCTGTTTTTTTTTTATCGAAGCCCGAATTCTGATAGCGATTTTACTTTTATTAGTTAGATTGCCTTTCTGATTCGATCGCTTCTATTTAGGAATCATATCCGTGCAGTGAAATCGTGGTTGCTGGTGACTTCAATGTTCACAATTCGGATTGGTTGTGCCACTCAAGTCACACAGCACCCGAAGGTCTGTTGTAGAGTTATTTGCCGAGTCGAACGACCTGACTCAACTAGTGACCGAACCGACACACATTCCGTGTATAGCAGGGCAAGCCCAAAACATCCTTGACCTATTTCTTGCTTCTCATCACGATAAATATGATGTAAGTGTCCACGCACCAATTGGAAACTCGGACCACTGCACCATTTTAGCATCCTTTCGTATTCTCGGATCCACAACCCTTTGATGAAAGCTCCAAAGCGATTAACGTGGCTTTACAAAAAAGCAAATTGGAATGGTCTCAATAACTTTTTTGAAAATTTTAATTGGAAATTGTGTTTTACTGGAAATTGTGTTTCACTGGTACTGCTAAAATAAAAGAAGAAATAATTTTATTAGTAATGCGGTCTTTCATTAAAGTTAAACCCAAAAGGCAATTCATGGTTTGATGCGGCTTGCAGATCAACAGTCAAGTCCAAAGAGGTTGCGTAAGCATGAAGGAAATCGCTGTAATGCTACTCTAAAGCGTGAAAACTTTCTACACGAACAGCGCCTGAGGCACAAAGTGTTGCAATTCCAATTGTTGTTGTTAGCGTTGACCAGTAACTGTTTCACCTGGATTCAGAAGGTCAAATCAGATAACACCTCGCTGATCCCAGAACACACAGAGCATTGTCTTCTTTTCGAAGCGATTTGGCTTTGCTATCGATATGGCCGGTATACCGGGCTTAACATATGATCGCTTACGTGTGGGATTCTCGAAATAGATCCATTTTTCATCGCCAGTAACAATTCCATGAAGTTATGACTTCCTTTTGTACCTGACGAGTAAAATTTCACAGGTGGATTTTCCGATTTTCTTGATGTCTTTCAGTCAATTCATGCGGCACCCATCTTCCCACCTCCAAAATCAATCCCATGGCTTATGGCTTTTAAACGTTGAGAAATGCATTGTTGAGTCACATTTAATTATTCTGCAGGTTGTTATTGCGTTTAACCATCATTTTCATCGAGTAAAGCTTGCAATTCGGCATCTTCAAACTTTTTCGGTGGTCCTCCACGTTCTTCGTTTCTCACATCAAAATCGCCACTTTTAAACTTATTGAACCACTCGTTGTACTGTGTTTTGCCTGGAGCGTGCCAGTAAGCTTCCAAAAGCATTCGATGAGATTCCAAAGCTGATTTCTTCAGCTTTACGTTATTCCAAATAATTCTTTAATCAATTCTAAAAAAAGAAATTGTATTTTTAAGTATTAATTTTTTTTAATAATATCAAGCACTAACCAGGTAAGTAATCACAATATGTATGTATACATATATAAATATGTTTGGTGTTTATATATGTATTGGTAAACTAACATATGAAAATGTTTACATACATATGTAAGTGCATTAGAGTGGGGTTTGCCGATTTGATTTGCTGCCACTCCAAAGCTTTGAAAATACATAGATTTATAAAATAGATTGGCGAATTTGTTACACAATCTATTGGACCATATAAAAAGGATCCGCGGTTGGCATCCACAAATTTATCATGTGGTTCATGTTTAGTGCCTTCACTATCTCCTGACATATTGTGTGTCGATCTTGCTCAACCAGTTGCCAAATTTGACCTGAGCGAGGTGCATTTTTGATATCGAAAGTTCTGGAATGGAATAGAGCAAACCACTCTTGCGTTCGGTGTTCACTCACAGCATCCTCGCAGTAAGCCGCACAAAATTTTTGGCATGTTTTGGCACCGTTTTTTACATTTTCTATAGTAATAAAGCATCACATAACGTATTTATTCAGATATTTCACTAATTTGCAAATCAAAAAACCGCAGATACTTTTTATATGACCCAATATATGTATATGGAAGCTACGACGACTACGACACCGTGACTGTGTAGCTATTAAAATATTGGTGGAAAAAAGGTTTATCAAACAGTTTTTCATATGCAGAGGCCTTGATTTTCAACAATGTCAGGAAGTTATGTAGCTTATAAAACCACCCTAATGTACAATACATACATACATGTCGATTTATGTTTTCCTAATATTTGTCCACTGTTTTGTTCCCATTTTGTCTTCTTTCACATTAAAAAACAACACATAATCACCAACAACAAATGTATAAATATAGATTCCACTGCCTACATGACTGTTGGTGTCGAGGGTAATCCGGCGCCCACATTTAAATTTTATAAGGGTGTTAGCGAAATCATCGAAGGGGGTCGTTTCAAATTTCTCACCGATGGACAAACAAATTCTATTACACTGTGCATGCGTAAATGTAAACCCAATGATGAGGCTAAATATAAAGTGGTTGTATCAAATATACATGGTGAAGATTCAGCGGAAATGCAATTATATGTCTCGGATTCGAGTGGCATGGATTTCCGTGCTTTGTTAAAGAAACGTCGTTATCAAAAATGGGACAAAGAAGATCAAGATCCCAATTGGGGTGATCTTAAGGAAACGGAAAAACCGTTGCCCGCACTTAAAAAAGTTGAACGGGTAAGAAGAGTGCATTATGTACATATACTTCATAATATATTTATATATATGTCAGTATATATGTGTGTATATTTACATCTCTACCTACAAAAATAAAATTGTATTAACATTCTATATTCCGTTGCGGGATTCAACCTTAGTATCGCATGAACTACGGTACCAACTATTTTATTTACTGTAACTATTTACTACAACTTGCACTCTCACTTGTTTTAAAACGTTAGGAATTGCTTTTGATGGATTCAACCCCAAAGCGGAACAAAAAACTTTTATGATAATCCGCGTGGGTAGAGATGTATACATATTTATACTATATATAACTATATATAACAAATACAATAAATAAATATATATGGCTAATAGTAACAGATCTTTAGTGAAAATAAGAAATTATTATAATTTTAAAGAAAATTACATAGATTAGTTGATATATTTGTATACTATACCGTTCGAACAACAAACCTATACACAACACAAATAAACAAATTAGTTTTTCTGCTTTAGAAAAAATTTCCACAAAGTACTATCTACATGTCGTCGCGTGGCTGCCAATCACAAATGAGCATTTTCATGTCTCGTTATCCATTCTCATTATCCCTTATCTTTAAAGTAGTCCCAATTTACTGCTTTTATATGACGCCTATATTCAAGCAGCCTGACTATTTCTGTAGCCGGGAGAGATGAGCGGTAAGGGGAATAGACAAACACGTACGTGTTCTGTCATTCACGCCTTATTCCTGACATTTGTACTTTTTATGTAAAACTGTTGTTGTTTCATGTGTATTTTATGTCGAAAATAACGCAAAATACTGCATTTACCTAAGATAACAAACAGTTTTGCTCATTCGTGGTTCTGATACTACGGCGATATGTGGTGTGTATATATATGAATAGGATGCATTTCAAAATTATAAGACCAGAAATATAAATTTCTTCTATAAGGTAGGTAATATAGGTATATATTTGTTTTAAGTTCAATTAATAAGTAAGGGAGAGTAGTGTACTGTGAGTCGCATTTTTTCAATTAATTAGTTTTGATTAAATATGACATTTATTTAGCCGATCAAACTAAAAGTCCAAAATTGCTAATAAAAAAAAACCATCAAAATTAAAAAATATTAATATTTAAGTTACATACACTCAGCGAAATTCAATTCAATTCAAGACAGTATCATTTGTACTAAAATATTTGTGAAATTAAACAATTTTATTGTTCAATATTATTCATACCTTAAAATTAAATCATTCATAAGCAAAATTCAAAAAACTAAGAAAATTAAAATACGGTTTTTGTGCGACATTCATAACGAATTATTTACGAAAATTCAAATGTCTGGTAATTGACTTTCGTTCAGTGTATTAGGCTTAAAAAAATCAAATTTCAATGACTGAGAAATGGAACTCTTCCCTAAAATTCGCTGTTATTCGGTTTTAGCTTTTTTGCCATATATTTCTCGATTTACTTTCCCGGGGAATCCTTAAGAATTCTGAACTTGCCTTTTTTCCATCAAAGCATCTCTCCAATAAATCTTTAAAAATTGTACTTTGGACCAGTTCATGGTACACCACGTTATTTTTACTTACTTATCTGGCACTGCAACCAATGACGCCTCCATAAAGCTTCTCCAGTCGCCTGTCAGTCAGGTCGCTCTGAGCCTGGTCTTTCCAACGGAGATTAGGACGTCCTCTTCAGCATGTTCCTCCACCATGGCTGGAATAAAACACCCTTAAAGCCGGAGAGCCTTCTTCCATTCGCCCAACATGACCCTGACAACGAAGCCGCTGGATTTTTATACGCTTATGAGCCCTTATGTATCAAAATCAAATGAAAATTTAAGATATACTACGAACGATTGTAGTGAACGCTAGAGTCAATTTCACCCCGAACATCACATATTTAATTTTCTTGAGGCTCCGATTTTGACAATCTAATGATGTAGTTCCTAATATTTTTTTATGCTCTTTCATTTAAAAACAATTAAACCAATGGACTGAAACCATAAAAAAATGTATCTATCCAGCTCACGAGGAAAAACAGTTTATGACGTAATATCAATCGCGGAGAAAAAAATATGAATGCAATTTTTCTCTTTAATGTATGTTTTTTCATTTTGGTTTTGTTCTTTACTTATTCTGATAAATTCTTTTATAAAAATCTGTTTCAAATTGATATTCATCCCATCGATATATACATAGATACATACATATGTATATGTATCATATAAACTTTTCCTAAATAAAAACGAAAAACTTTGCTGATAGTTGTGCGAAATTATGACTGAAATGAAACATTCCCGAAATAGTTCCATATATCAAATGCTGAGTACCGAAATTTTGGCACATCGTTATTTTAAAGGAATTTTTGCTTTCGCATTTTCTTTTTGATTTTTTTTTTGTAATTAATGATTTTTTTTTATTTAAGAAATTTTATTGTTATGCCGTTACTGTGAGAGCTAACGTTTCAATTTATCTATCACGGGAAGGCAACTAATACTGCAATCTTTTTATAACGATTGTTATGGTTTTGTTTTTGGTAGACATTTTTGTAACTTAAAGTTATTCTGTTTTTGCAATAACCTTGATTCTTGTTGATGAGATAAAACTCGTCCATTTTCACAAATTGTTGTTAAATAATTTAATTTTTAAATATGATTATGACCTGGCAGAGGATACTGGCTGGCAAGGCTGACAAGGTAGTACAATTTAATTTGTTCGCCTATTTGTTACTTAGATAAAAATAATGGATAATACTAGGACTTCAGTTTGTGTTCGAACAAAAAAATTTTATAATTAATATTATTTAACCCTTTCCGTCCAAAAGTCCTCCTTCAATGCAAAATACCCCCTTTAAAAATAAACTTGTTAAACTTTTTTCAATTGAAGCATAATAGTTTTTTTTTCAATATGGCAACTTTGTAAAATAAAAATAAGCTTTTCAGACATTTTCAGTAATCTGAATGTGAATAATTTATTTGTGGAGGTTTATAAATGATAAAAAAAATATTTATCTGATGAAACTTTTGAAACTTGATAGATTTTCAAACTCGTATGATAAATTCATATAAATATTTAGTTCTTTCCCCAATATTGCCAAAATATTGAAACTTGATAGATTTTCAAATTCGTATGATAAATTCATAAAAATATTTAGTTCTTTCCCCAATATTGCAAATTTAAATAAAATTAATTCATACAGACGATTTTAAAAATTTTATTATAAGCATATTTATGAATGAAATTTATACAGTGTCTTCATGGCTGCCTATCTCTTCATCGGTGTCCCGTGATTGCATTCCCTGCCTCTTGTCTTGTTTTAATTTTGTCTAGGCTTATATATGTTGGGGAATTTTAGTATAGCTTTTTGCAATATTCGCAGACTTAGATCGAATTTCTTTTCTGTATATGCATTTATAAACCTCCATAACCCCCATTTAATGGCACTAGGTGAGACTAGGTATGTGAGAGTGCAGATCCACTAGATTTTCACGTGCCAGGGTATCGGCTGATGTTATTGTTCTCTCCCCATACGAGTCTTGGCCTTTTTATTAATGGGGATGTCGCGTACCAATGCCAGCAACAATTTTATAACCCGGATGCTGATTTCAGCTCCATCTGCGAAAAGTTTCTACACGAACAGCGCCTGAGGCACAAATTCTTACAATTCCATAGGGGTGGTAAGAACTTTTGGTCATTTGTAAAGAGAATAAAGAACCAAACGCCTGAGGCACAAATTCTTACAATTCCTTACCAATGCGAGCAACAATTTTATAACCCGGATGCTGATTTCAGCTCCATCTGCGAAAAGTTTCTACATGAACAGCGCCTGAGGCACAAATTCTTACAATTCCATAGGGGTGGTAAGAACTTTTGGTCATTTGTAAAGAGAGTAGAGAACCAAACGTCTTCGGCAATGCCAACTCTTTTTACAGGTGATCGCATCGTCACTAGCTCGGTTGATAAAGCGAACCTTTTAGCTAACATTTTCGCACAGAATTCTTCTCTGCCAGCTAGCGATAAACCACTACCCGTTATCGAAATTTCATCTTGTGCTATGCCTGACATACATTTTCGAACTCGAGTAGTTAAAAGAGTTCTTGCAAATCTTAACATAAAGAAGGCTTCAGGACCAGATGGCGCGACCGTTGCACAATCTTTTCAACATTTTATACACAACTGGTGTATTTCCGTCTTGTTGGAAAGTTGCCAATGTCCAACCAGTTCCTAAAAAGGGCAAGACTACAGACCCTGCGAACTATCGCCCCATCGCAATCTGCTCTACGCTATTCAAAGTCATGGAAAGTGTAGTTAACTTCGCTATACGAGCGATCTCATGGCTTCGGTGAGAGCAAGGCGGTTGCTTTGGATATTTCAAAGGCGTTTGACAGAGTGTGGCATAAAGCACTTGTGTCAAAAATTATTGCGCATGGGGTCGGGAGTAACTTCACACGATGGATAACGAACTTTCTAAGCGGCCGCTCTATCCGTGTTGTGATAGACGGCATTGTTTCGGAAAATCGTGCATTAATGCTGGAGTGCCGCAAGGTTTGGTCCTCTCCCCTACTGTTTTCCTCATTTTCATTTATGACCTTCTGTCATTAACGAAGAATCCCATTTACTCGTTTGCAGATGACAGCACCATTTTTCATTCATACACCTGTTCAAAACGCCATAACTCTTTGGTGATTGAGAGGATGAATGACCCACTCAATAAAGATCTCCAGTCAATCTCCCAGTGGTCGCTGTGGTGTAGTGGTAGTGCGTTGGACTGCTACGCAGAGTGTCCGGGGTTCGAATCTAAGCACAGGCAAAATCAAAAAAGTAGAAAAAATAATGTTTCTACACGGCACCACCTCTTGGCAGGCAATGGCAAACCTACAAGAGTAAAAATTGCTATGAAAAGCTTTTCACTTCGCCGTTCGGATTCGGCATTAAACTGTAGGTCCCTTCCATTCATGTACAAATATAATACGCACAACATGAGTGGATGCGAAAAGTTCGGCCTAGGCCCTCCATGGGCTGTTGTGCCATTAAAAGTAAAGTAAGTCAATCTCCCAGTAGGGTCTCACAAATACGGTTGAGTTCAATGTGCGTAAGACCCAATGTTGTCTGTTGCCTCACAAATGAGTTTCCCAACCTCACGCTAACCTCCTAGATATGGGTGGGGTAGCTATTGCGGAGACAGCTACTCTTGATGTTCTAGTCATGTCCATCCAATGTGATGTTCGTTGGAATAAACACATTTTTGACGTGTCGAAAGAAGCAGCCAAGCCAAGGCTTTCGTAGGCGGTGTAAAAAATATTTCACTCCAGTTGATCTTCGCATGATTTACACCACCTATATACGTCCTGAATTCGAGTTTAATTCGCACCTACGGGCTGAAGCTTCACGAAAGCAACTGGGGTTCCTGAACCGTATCCAACATCGAGCGATTTTGTTTAATTTTATTTATTTATACATTCAACACACAGCTTTGCAATGCTCATTCTTTAGTTTCTCGTGCAGTTAGACGGTTTCAGAAGGTGATCGTCTAGGAAGAGGCAGAAAACCCTCCGTCAATACTCCCAGGAATCGCAAAATCGTTCAAAAGTGGGTGCAGTGAATTCAACGGTTTCTATGAGAAAAGTTGCTCACGAAACTGGCATCAATCATGAATCAGTTCAACTCATAGCAAAAACCCAACTAGAACTCAATGATTACAAGCTCCAAAAAGGCCAGTTAGTTACGGATGAAAACAAGCATGTACGACACCAAAGATTTTTTTTATTGATACAACTCATAGGGTGTACCATTATGAATGCAGAGCATTATGTTGAATGGACGGAAGATTGATAAGTGGGAGGAAGAAGGAGGGAGAATGAGAGAGGTAATGTAATCACACAGGACACCGATAAAGAGCCATTGTGGAAAGTTTTATGTCTTTACCACAATAAACTTCAGTTTATCAGTGTCGACTACGATTATGTAGCGCCAAAGGTCTCGCATGCACTCATGTTCTGCGTGTTATATTTGTACAAGAAAGGAGGATAAAGCTAATAGGAGACAGTGGAGTTTCCAGCTCTATTGGCTCCTTAGCCAATTAAATTAAAATTATTGAATAACTACTTCACCCTCCGTTTTCCTCTCACCTATCAATCTTCCTTCCAATAAGCACAATGCTCTGCATTTATAGGAATACCCCCTGTGTGTTGACTGTAATTAAAAACAAATATATATATAAAGTCCACCCCAAAAAAAATTGTGTCGTCCAGAAGCGGTTTTAAACCAACACTCAAACCACTATATGTAAAGAAAGTGCTCGAAAAATTCATCTTATAAACTCCGACAGGCGACCTCTGTCCAGGGCAATAGAACCTCGCTGGTCCTCTTACATTTTTTAGAGACTAGAGCTGATCAAACTTGGGCAAATATAGGCAAATTTCAATAAAAACTATTTTTGAAAAATGCCCGTAAATTCTCGGGCGGAAATTTTGGTTTTTTTTCTTAATGTTTAAGATTCAGATGGTACAAATATTATACATCCGCAGTTAAAATGTTAAATTGTTTTATGTTTTTTTTTTTTTAATTTAATAACAGCAGTGACCTAATATAGGACTATTCAGTCTACGCAAACACACACTAAACAAAATATTTCACAAAACAAAACTTTAATAATCTTAATTTATACATATATTAAATAATTTTATATTAAAAAAATATGTGAATTCTATAAATTTTTGTTTTTAGTAGATTTGAATTGTTTGGCGTATATGTTTTTAACATGCACATGATAACGAAGTAAGAAGTTGATTTTGACGTAGTTCTAAAGTTTATTGTTATAAAATTGTACTACCCTAGTCCCATCACCTTATGCAGTATTATCTGTGACCAACAATTCAATGTAATTTTGGATTGAAATTTGTTAAAATATTTCGTTTCCAATTAGTTTTTGATCCAACATTTACTGAAACGAAGTACATTATGGAACTCATGTTCCATATAAAATTTAATTTCCAAGCCCAAGTGATATTTATTTCCATATATAAGCAGCCTCTATCATATATACGAGTAACTATGTTTGGTTCTCTGATAGTGAAACCTATTTCTTCTATCCACAATGTTTTTATGAAATCATTTTATGATTGTACTGTTAAACTCTTTCAAGTCATAAGTGGGATACGGTTTTTGAATTTGCAGGTTACACTTTAAAGACTTATTAACTATGACACTATTAAAAACACAAGTACCACATACACATACACATACACAGAGAGACAGCAGAGTTCAGTGCGGACGATAAAAATTTTACTCCGAAGGATTTATCGGAAAAACTACGTTTAAATTGTTGAAACTCAACAAATCGGTGCATAAAAGTGTGTGCGAAGGTGCGAAGTGACGGTCAACAGTGCGTCACCTGCTATCCTGGACACTACAGTGAAGAAAACAATAAAAATCTGTATTGTATAGGCATACAAGATTGGAAAAAAAGAAAAACAAAATAAAATAAAAATTACGTTCGTGGCGCGACAGAACCAGCTGACAGTGAGCTAGTCAGCTGATAATAATACCAGGAAGATAAGCGGATAAGTATTAACCAAGCTCTTTAAAAATAATATTAGCTTTTATATTTTCTTGAACCTTTTTAAAGCTTTCTGCTTAGAGCTTTTAGGTATTATCAGCGAAGACACGAACCGTAGAATTTTATTTTATAGCTCTTGTTAGATAAATAAGTGGTGTTAACGCAACAATATGGGGGGAAAAAAATGCGGCCTTATTATCCCCAAGAACGGCGAATCCCTTTAGTCGTAGCTTCAACACCATGCGCTCTCCACCGATGTCTGATGCCTCCAACAAGGCTACAAGGAGAGTGTGGGAGAAAACTGCAGCGCGTCGAAAAGGGCTCTAAGGTAAAATAAAAATTCAAAAAAAATTCGATCGCTTTCCTCCCCACCAAATCCTAATAGTGGTCAGGAAAGTGAAAAATTGGGAACATATGATGCAGCTACTTGCGACAACAATAAAGACAGCTCAATGGAAAAGCTGGGTGGAAAAATTAAGGAGTTGGTAATGATGATGGGAGGGGGCAGACGGTCTAAACATCAGCCAATGCGGGACTTGGTAGACCATATAGCGGACCTACACGAGCTAGCAATGCGACAGGAAAATTCCTACAAGCCCGCATCGCAAATAGGAAAGGATCAGTGTGTCCAGACCTCACCCAATGCAAAAATGATGACTGCTTTAGAAGAACAAAAGGGAAAGGACCAGTGTGTACAGACCTCACTTTATACAAAAAGGGCAAGCGCGGCAACTGGGACACACAAGCAAGCAAAGAAGAGAGCAGGAATAGCGAACGCGGTACACGCCACAATAGAAGCAAAAACTGGGAATAAAAAAACCAGGGCAGAGGCCCCATCCGAGAAGTGGACATACGTCGGAAAGGGCAAGAAGACAAAGGAGTTAACTGAAAAGGAGGCTAAATGGAGCAAGACTGTGCGGAAGGCAGGAAGTCCAGATGCAATTGTCATAGGAAAAACTGGCAATACATCCTATGCTGATATGCTTAAACAAATGAAACAGCAACCCGAATTAAAAAATCTTGGTCACAACGTAACCAAAATCAGGAAGACAGCCAACGGAGACCTGCTGCTGGAACTCAAGCGCAAAACTGGTGACCTAACCAGTAAATTTAGAGGTTGCACTTCAGAACTACTTAAAGAGTCAGCGGAGGTAAGAATCCTAAGTCAGGCTGTAACCATTGAACTTCGTGACCTAGACGAGGTGACGACAGCCGAGAATATTTGTAGCGCTATAAACGAGCAGTTCCCAAAAACTAATAAGCTCGAACCCAGAGCGGTCAAGTCAATAAGACCCACAATAGATGGTACACAAACAGCCCTAATTAATTTAGCTACCAAAGACGCAAGAATGCTTCTAATAGCTGGACGAATCCGGGTTGGTTGGGTAAGATGCAGGCTTCGTGAGGTTATCACCTCTCGCAGATGTTATCGATGCATGGAGTTTGGTCATATAGCAAGAAATTGCAAAGGAACCGAAGACCGAGGGGATTCATGTCTGAGATGCGGCGCAAAAGGACACCATGCCAAACAGTGTGTCGCGAAGCCGAAGTGTATCATATGCAAGCCTGGATTGGAGGGCGGCATAGATCAATCCACTGGAAGTTACAGATGCTCTATGTACAAAAAAGCGGTAGGTTTATTAATAATATGATAAGCTGCATGCAAATAAATCTTAACCATTGTGAAGCAGCACAAAACCTGCTTGTACAAACAACAAATGAACGCAACATAGACGTTGTGCTTATAAGCGAACCGTATAACGCTCCCTCAATCAAAGGAAACTGGGTAGAGGACAAGCGTAAAAAGGCAGCAATATGGGCATGTGGTCATTTCCCTTTTGAAAGCAAAAGTAGCAGCGAATACAATGGCTTCGTTCACGCTAAAATTGGAGGAACACATTTATGCTCCACCTAGTGAGCCACTAGAATAATTTAAACATATGTTAGATCTTTTGATGGCTCATGCTAGCGGTAAAACACCGGTTGTTATCGTGGGTGATTTCAATGCGTGGGCAGTAGAATGGGGTAGTGCAAAAACGAATGTGAGAGGAGAAGCTCTAATTGAAGCCTTCGCGAATCTTAATGTGGTGCTACTGAATTATGGTAATAAGAACACATACCAGAAAGGTGCTGCAGGGTCAATCATTGATCTGAAATTTTCTAGCAGTGCACTGTCAAGAAGAACAGACTAGAAAGTAGTAGATGACTTCACATATAGTGACCACTTCGCTATAATGTTTAAAATCAAGCCACCGCAAAGATACAAGTTTAGCAAACAAGTGCAAAAGGCACAAAAACGTGGATGGAAAACCAAAGAGCTGGACCTTAATATGCTCGAATACATGGTAGAATACATGCCTGAAAACCTAAACGAGAACACTGACAGCGCCGAGTTGCATACTAAAGAAGTGAAAAAAATAATGGGAGGTATCTGTGATGCATCAATGCCACGGAAAAATAAAGGAAATGTAAGAACGCCAGCGTACTGGTGGAACAAGGAAATAGCGAATCTTCGTTCAGAGTGTCACAAGCTACGACGGCATTTCCAAAGACAGAGGTCAAGAGAAAATTTGAAGTACCGACGGCTTCAAGAACTGTTTAAATGCAAACGACGACAGGTGTGCAAGGCTATAGCTAAGAGTAAAAGCAAAGCCTTTACCGAACTCATAGAGGATATAGACAACAATCCATGGGGGAAAGGCTATATTACGGTAACGAAAAAGCTTAAAAGCAGTAGCGCCAAGGCACCAGTGTGCCCTAACATGATGAAAAATATTGTTTCTTGCCTATTCCCACTGCAGGAGGAATTGAAACTGCCACATGAGCTAAACATACAATCGGCGATAATACCTCCAGTCTCAATGGCGGAAGTACGTACTGCAGCATCTAGAATTAAATCTCTAAAATCCCCAGGATTAGACTGGATTCCAAATGAGGTGTTAAAACTAGCAGTGTGCAGAAAACCTAAATTGTTAAGACAATTATATACAGTGTGCCTAACAGAGGGAACCTTTCCTAGAGAATAGAAGAGGCAACGGTTGGTGCTTCTCCCTAAAGGCGGCAAGCCTTCGGAGGAACCATCGTCACACAGACCTTTGTGTATGCTCGATACTACAGGCAAGGTGTTAGAAAGCATTATATGCGCCCGACTCGAAAAGTTTACAGAAGACGTAGAAGGGTTATCGCAATGGCAATATGGGTTCCGGAAAAAGCGATCAACAATAGAATCTGTTGCAACCGTCTGTGATATCGCACGTAAGGCATTAGAGGGGAAACGATGGTTTGAAGGCACAAAAGAATACTGTGCTATAGTTACCTTGGACGTCAAAAATGCGTTTAATACTGCTAACTGGAGCTGCGTACTAAAAGCGATGGCGGACATGGACATCCCCGACTACCTGATTAAGATTATAGCTAGTTACTTCACCGACAGGAAGCTGCTATATGGCACTGCGGAGGAACCAAAAGAACACGAAATTACAGGTGGGGTCCCACAGGGTTCCGTGCTGGAACCACTGTTATGGAACATCATGTACGACGGGGTACTCAAAGGAATTTTGAGTGCAAGATTAATGCCTAATGTCGGTGGCCCAAGGCAAAAAATGAGAACTCTTCTGGCAAGTGTTAGTACGTCAATCCTAATGTACGCGGCACCAATCTGGATGACAGCTACAGAAGTACAAAGGTACATGAAACCACCTGCCTCAGTGTATAGACTGTCGTCACTAAGGGTATACTGTGGTTTTAGAACAGTGTCGGACGATGCGGCGAACCTCCTGGCTGCAGAAGTCAGGAAAAATCCTGAAGCCCGCGAAGCGCTTGCAGAAAAATCAATTGCAGAGTGGCAACATCGATGGGAGACATCAACGAAAGGTCGGTGGACGAGGGCATTGATCCCTAGTGTGGAGAAGTGGGTTAATAGGAATCATGGGGAGATAAATTATCACCTCACACAGTTCCTATCAGGACACGGATGCTTCCGCCAGTATCTGTACAAATACACCCACGTTGACCATCCGTACTGTCTATTTTGTGATGGAAAAATCGAGAATGCTGAACATATCTTATTAGAATGCGGCAGATTTGTGGATGCCAGAAACCAACTTCGAATGATTGTTGGCGATGTACTCACGCCAGAGGGACTGGTGAACTCCATGTTGTTGGCAAAAGAGAAATGGCATGAATGCAGCGAGGTCATAGCACACATGATGACGCAAGTGCGAAAAGACGAGCAAGCAGCGAGGCGAGCAAATAATTAAATTGAGAAGTGGGTCAAACCCCTTTTCCTGCCCCGCGAAGTAAATCCTTCACTGGTAGTGCCGCGGGGACACACAGGACAGCGCTCGTAGGAGGTGGGTTTACTCCGTAGGTGCATGGAGGCGAATCGGGCATGTGAGCAGTGCGGTGCTACTCATATCTATGGAGATTCCCACATACCTGGTCGAAACCGAATAAAAAATAAAAAAAATACACATACACAGGTCCGGGAGGACCTACCGTCCGGACATGAGAGGTGGTTTTAGTGGGTGGGGGTCTCACACTGACTGAGGCTTTCAATGCTTTCCTCCTCCAAAAAAAAAAAAAAAAAAAACCCACATAACTTCTTAAATGCATACAGTAGACTGGCTCTTATTCTGACTTTTTGGGGATTTTACACAAGGGAACATAAATTATAAACATTTTGGTCAAATGAATTGTGCACAATTTTCTAATGAATCGGCCCTTGAAGTTGGAATTCCTAGCATTGTTAGAAAAATCTAAAACTGTACCGGCTTAGTTTTCGTGTTATTAGTTTTGAAAATACAAATTTGAATCGGTTAATTTAAGCGTAAATGGTACATTTGCATCGGTCGTGCAATTAAGCGGGGATTACTGTATATGAGGTCAGTGGCAGAAGCCACATTAATTATTATTATTAATCAATTAGCGCCGTTTCTGATCTACAGAACTGTGAGAACAAATAAACAAATTTATGGGAATGTGGATTTGGCGGACATCTCACGGCGGTTAATCTGACTTTAAAAATCTGACTTTTTTTGTGGACTGAGCCACTTTTGCAGTCAGCAACATCGATTAAATGTAGGATAATATTGAAAAGTTCTTGTTCTTCTTCTTTCATGGCATAAAAACCCATGAAGGGTGGAGCTCTACACAGCAATTGACGTTGTGCGATTTCTATTTGTACACGATCGGAAAGTACCTACAGGTGCAAATTAAATCAACGGAGTGTAAGCGCCGCAGTCCAGCATACTATCAAAATTTGCATTATTCTTAATATAAAACACTGCATTGTCCGATAATTAATATAGTAAAAAAAAATATTAGTTCATTCTTTAATTATTTTGTTCCTTTGATACAAATTTACAGAAAAATCTTGCACACCTCATTTCTAGGCCTGAATTTTTGTAATTTGAAGTTTCACAGCTGGATCAAAAACTAGAAACCAATCTAAAATACATATACATATACTTAAAAACAAAAAAAAACAGAAATCATTTTAATTAAAATTTTGTAAATATACACTATTTAAAGAAAATGTTTTATGTATCGCATTTTGTGAAAATTAGGCACCAACATCACGTAGACCATCCTTAGCAGAACTGATACCCGATTGGCCGACATTACATCCATTTCGTCGAGAAGAGGTTCGACTACAACTCAGTGAATACTACTGTTGTTTCAACAATTAATTACCACTACTTCTTCTATATTTCTCTTTCTCTCTCTCTCTTTCTTTTACACATATACTCACACATATCTGTGTTCTTACTTCTGACAAAATATTGTACAACATTCAAAAAACATACAAATAAGTTTTTAGCAAACTTGTTTGAAAATACTATTTCTTTTTATACTCTTCTATCTTTTGTAACTTCTTTATATCTCTAGTACTTATCTATTTCAATATTGTGTATTTGTTGTGAAGATGCTTGACAACTGTCACTCTAACTGTTCCCAACATGGGTGTGCGTATCGCTATCATTCCTCCCTCCTAATTATCTTCCTCTTTTTTCTCTCATTTCTCTTATTGTCAACATCTCAGATTTGGCAAAAATTCTTACTATTTAATCTATTTCATTTCTAATTTGGAGCTAGTTTTCCCTTTTATAATTTTAATTATTGTATTTTCACTTTATCTCTTTTTGATTCATTCCCCTTCATATCGCATCTCTATATATCAACTATTATATTTTACAATTTGTTGTTTTTTATTCTTTTTGGCTATGACCTATGTGCATTAAAGTGGCTCTTATTTAATAACATAGTTGGCACACCACATGAATTAGAAAATTAGGCCTTCAAATGACGAGTGCAAAGCATGTACAACTCTTTTTTTAACCTAAAATTCCATTAATTTTAGAAATTTGCCAAAAAAAAAACAGGCAAAAAGTAGAAATAACAATTAGCCTAATACACGAATTAAACTTTATGTACCAAGAGTACTCAACAGATCGAGTAAACAACTAAAGGTCCGAAAAGAACGTTCTCGATGCAAGTGTTCCGGTCCTCCGGATTGTTCCGCAAACTAATTTCATATCACTTGATCCTTAATCTTATGTAAAAAAATAATTTCGAGTACTTTCGGAACCGTGCTTTTTCATTTCGTTTGGCACTCCTGATTTGTACATGCTCTTCTCTCTTCTTCCGTAAAAGTTTTGATCTACCTATGATCTATGCTTCTCATGCAGATCTATACATGTCAACGTTGAAGTTTGTTTTTTGAAAATACATATTTTTAATATATATTTTATTAATTTTTGAACACACACAATTGTTTTTGAAAACTGTTTTAAGTTACCACAACTGAAAAGCAAGAAAAAGTCTTCAACTAATTAAACCATAAAAACAAGTAATTAGGCTGCTAAACCATTTCAGTATTTTATTGCAGTAATTTACTTATTTTTTTATATGTAAGTATGTAGTTCAATCAAATTTTTTTTTTAATGTTATGAATAAGTAGTTCACAATAATTTTAATAAATATATATGTACGTAAATATGTGAGTACATATATAAGATTAGTGACCGAATAAAATATGTACGGTTTCTCTAGTTTCAAAGCAGTTGATATCACTGGGCGACTAATTTGGGCAACAGATCAATCACAAGTAAAATATTGAAATTTCGTATATAAATTAATTAAAGTTCCCTGAACTGAAAATATTCCCTCCCCGCCACGGTTCCTCGTCAGTGATCTGGAATAGTTACTTTATATCGAAATTAATATAAGTGAAAAATATTGAAAAGTACATACATATATGAGAATTACAAGACAATATTTTTTATAAATATTAAAGCTACCACAAGTGGTCGCTGTGGCGTAGTGGTAGTGCGTTGGACTGCTACGCAGAGAGCCGGGGTTCGAATCTCGGCACAGGCAAAATCAAAAAGGAGAAAAAATAATTTTTCTACACGGCACCACCTCTGGGCAGGCAATGCCAAGCCTACAAGAATAAAAATTGCCTATGAAAAGCTTTTCTCTTCGCCGTTCGGATTCGGCATTAAACTGTAGGTCCCTTCCATTCATGTACAAATATAACACCCACAACATAAGTGGATGCGAAAAGCTCGGCCTAGGCCCTCCATGGGCTGTTGTGCCATTAAAAGTAAAGTAAGCTACCACAACTGTTCCATATACTTGAGGTTATTCTCTTCAACATCTTCTTTAATTTATCACGTTCATGATCCCCACACCTATTTTTCAAAATGTGTAAATTATTTTTATCTAGCTTCGCTGTCCGGCACTGGCAATTTATTTTGATGACATATTACTGCATTCTTTGCTTTGGCTTCATAAACGTAAGATCTTACGCGTTGTGTAACTTTAGCAAAAAAAAATTTTTTGGAATTTATAAAAATAAAGCATTCTCTTCAAATCCCCTTGAGATTTGAACACAAGCTACAAAACAAAACTTTACAACTTTTATGCAAACCTTACACTTTCTTTTATCTCACTCGGCCACACACCACTATGATACACTTATAAATTCATGTGCAAGCATATCACATTATACATATTTATAACAAATATGTGAAGGGAAATCATTGATTTCGTTGACCAAATTTTTGTTGTAGAGTATATCTCTGGATAAGTTGTCAATAGCTTTTAATTCTCATTAAATTTTGATCGCAATAACGTTTAGATTTTCTCAGGAGCTGATTAATTAAGATGAAATGAAAATATACTTAAGGCTTAATTATGCATACGTAGCGTAACGTAACATACACAATCTATTAAATACGTTATGCTCATATCGCAGGTCAATACATGACAATTGGCAACGTTTCGTCATGCCTTTAGATCAGAAGTGTTCTCATTATCCAGAACTACATAAAGTTTTTTAAGACAATGTATGGTAGTCAGTTACGAATCTCTTCACTTTAGATATTGGATATTTTTAGAGGCAAATACTTTTTAAGAGACGTCGCTTTTCTTTCAATTAATTATTGAACATTAGTGTTATGACTTTATTTTTAATTCTGCAGAGCATTATGGTATATTTTAAAGTTTTTGTTAACTACTTTTCTTTAATATATTTCCCGATTTCTATATTATACTATATATGTAATGTAAGCTTGTTTTTTGCACGATTTTTTTTTATTTATTTCACTATATTTTATATGAAATTGAGTAGCTTCTTTTATTTCTGCCTAACATTGGAATATGTATCTGTAGCTTTAAATTATTTACATAGAATGATATATCGTATATATACACCAAAACGTCGATTTGTAACGTTTAGATAACAGTGATGATATTTTTTATTGAAATGAACCCCAGTATGAGATTCTATATGTCCTATAAAAATATTAGAACATAATAATACATACATATATTAAAATAAATAATATTTTTATTTTGCGCCTATTTAATTTACATGGTTTCTATGGATCGCTTTAACAACACAAATAGAAGTCTTGGTGTATGGTTTACTAATAATAATTTAACTATTGTATAAGAAAGCAAAATCTCTATTAGCCAAAAATGAATTTTAATTTGATATATATGCGATACAAAAAGGATTGGAATGTACGTGCTGTTATTTGTTGTAATTTTCTGAGAAAATATAAGCAATATATATGTATGTATGTATGCCTTCGCATATGTTCTTGATCACACATATACAATTTGTTTATTAGCACCTACGTGATTATATTTTATCTTAAATTGATAAATAGAGACAACATTTTTTTTATGGTATCCTTCAAAACGTGCCATGTCCTTTTTTCGGAAAATAAAATGTTTTTCTCTTGTTTTTTTTTTTTTTGATTTCTATTAAATTTTAATATTAAAACTAAATAGGAAAAAACCAAACCCAATGTATCGTAAATCAAATTTTTCGATATTGTTTCTTTTCCCATTTTTGACAACACAAAAAAATTATTATAATGAAAAATATATAAATCCTCTTCACAAAAAAACAAAATAAATAAAATAAAACCAAACGCGATCAATGCCCACGTAAATATCAAACGTCAACGATAACATTGCACCGACAACTTTCAACAATCACAACGATAAAAAACACATGGCAACAACAGAAACAAGAGTCGTTCTTAAGTCCACTTATCGATCAGTTCGCAAAGGAAGGAAAGGATAAGAAAGTTGTATTTGAGGCCAGGTTCAGCAAACCGAATTGCAAACCGAAATGGTCACTACGAAAGGACGTAAGTAAAAACGTTAAATTAATGCACTAACAATAATTTACATTAATTCATAGTTTACATTAACTCGTAATTTCTGCTAAAGCAGAAAATCTGTACATGTATTTCAGGCAGGCATGTTGCCGGGGTTCCCCGGGAATCCGGGTAACCTTTTACTTTTGTATCTCATTGAATCTCAGAGATTCAAATTAAACCAAAACAGAATGCACGATAGGCCTTTCCATAGGTAGATCTCAAAATTTTTGTTATTTCAAAAGTTATTTTTCGGTTTTGTCTTTCACATTTGATAACTTTTTCGAACTTGATTTTACATTTTCACATTTTATTAAACCATTAATGCATAATAAGTATTTAAATCACAGGAATTGAAATATCTCGAGGCAGGTAGGATATAGCGCACTCACGATTTCGTGGTTCCGTGGTTGAAGAAAAGAGGTAGCGCTATCGAGGTCGTCTATGTCAGTTCCAAATACTTATGTAGCTATACAAAATTGTTCTTAAAGATAATATTTTGTTTTTTAATCGAACGAATCCCAACAAAACCTTTTCCCGCCTAATACGACCGAGGGGCGCACCCGCATAATCCACGGATCCGTGAGCGATGCAACCGCTTTATACAAACAAATATTATAGTATTAAACGAATCAATAAAAATGGGGTAAAAGTCATTGTCATTGAAGCTATACATGGAATATGTAGATTTAAAAAAAAACAGCAAACAAGTCGGAAATTTTAATGTCATCACTAGATACAACATCACCAAGACACATAGATGGAGGAAAATCGCTGGTCTTACGTTTTGAATTTACAAAGTCATAAAAATAATTAGGATGGTGGGGAATTTTCATTTTTATACAATTTAAATAATTTCTATAACATGCATGACTCAGTTATTTTATTAGTTTTAAAAGCTCGCTACTTACTATTTTTAAGTTCTTTAATTCCTTTCGGAACCAGATGGTCCCAGTCTCCGTAAACGGAGTTTTAACTTCAGGTACAGATTGTTCAAATACTTTATATAAAGTATTATTAAATAGAGATATCCAACTGTCAATGTCCAGATTATCTAACCGCCAAGAGGTAACAGAAGGAATATCAACGAGTTTATTAGAATTAGTTCTTTGAAATCAGTGTTTTAATTTTACAGTCTTTATTTCAATATTTGGACTAGAAGGTAATTGAAAGGTTAATGCTGAGGTAGGATGGTGACCATCCTCAGAAGAAGCATAATGTTCGGAACGAGAAATACAAATATTTCAAGCATCATCTACATGGACAAGATCCAAACATTTTCCATTCTTATTAACAATGTTATTAATTTGTTATAAACTTAGTTCAGAAACAATATCCAAAAAGTTGTTATTTCGCAAGGATAAAGATGCCGAACTTCTTCGGTAAAGTTCCAAGTACCTAATACTCGGAACGCTTTTGCAAGAGGTGCTTCGATTTTACAATATACAAAGTCTACGGAATATAATTTCATTAAGTTAGAGACTGATTGACGCAAATAAATAAACCGCATTGAATAAAAATATTATTTTTTAAATAAATATATATTGAGACTGCATAGAAGTTGGTGGACTGGTAAACTTAATGCCTTACATCTCAACAAGCAAAGGTCACAGCAACACCATAGTTAATTTTTAAATGAGTCAAATACCTACATACATATTTATTTTTGAAGTATCCAAGTTTCTTAAAGTGAATTTGAAACACCAGCTTTTATTAGAGGAAAGAAGGAGAAGAAGGACTGATGTTAGAATACAATTTGAGCTTTACCTAATACAAAAAAAAGGGGGTTTGTCTATGACTGATAAAGTTCAGATGTTAATCAGTCTTAGCTCACTTTCAGATTTTCAAAACAAAAACTCTTCATTTCATCAAATTAACAAAAATTCAAATCTACATCGGGCTAATATACGAGTAAATATATATACATATACATATATTTATAATATTTTTCCCCTTAATTTTTATTATTTATTTGGTTTCGAACTTTTTTCTTTGTTATTTATAAAAATCAATATCCTACCTCTGCGATCCCACCTTCCTTCAATTTCATAAATTATCTTGTATGTCTATTAAAAATCGAAAGGAATTATTCACTGGAAGCAAGTGCAAAATGAAGAACGAAAACGATACTTATCAACTAATTATAATGAATCCAAAAGTGGAAGATAGTGGAAAATATACAATTGAAATTGGCGCCGTATCAAGCACAGCGTTCCTAAATGTTGAAGAAGCCGATCCAAGTTACACATTTACGAAACCTTTGAAGAAGAAGATTGATGGATTTACTCAACATGAGACAACGCTGGAATGTTCTGTCAGTAGCAGTATGGCCAATGTTACATGGTTTAAGGACAACAAGAAAATCGAATCGGATGATCCACGCTATTTGGTTTCGAAGGACATTAATGGTAATCTGAAGCTGATGATTAAAGACTCAGTGTTAGAAGATACTGGACAATATAGATGCCAATTGGATAGGCAACCCGATAAGACTGAAGCAGCGGTGAAGATTGTAGAGTATCCGTATAAGTTTGTTAAGGTTCTCAAGTCATTGCAATGTATTGAAAAAGATGCAGTCACATTGGCATGTGAAATTGATGATGCCACTGGCGATGTACAATGGTGGCGTGGCGATGAAGAAATTAAGCCCGACAAAAGGATACAAGTCATTAAGGATGGACGAAAACGGAAGCTTATCATCAAGGATTGCAAAGTCACAGATGCTGGCTTGTTTAAATGTACTACAAATGCCGATAAGACTGAAGCCGAAATCATAATTAATTGTGTGTTTGCCTTTTCCTGTACCTAAGAATAAGTGTGCAAAATATAACATTTTATTATTTACAGATCAAAATCGCTTTAACAAGAAACTAAAGGACACCGACGCAGTTGAACGAGTGAAATTGGTTCTAGATATTGAATTGCAAGATCAAACAGCACCATGCGATTGGAAATTCAACGGAGAGCTCATTGTTCCTAGCGATCGTATAGAAATTAAAAATCTTGGTGGTGGTAAACATCAATTAGTGTTCAACAACCTTGATTTGACAAATGAAGGGGAAATCAGCTGCGAGTCGGGACAATTGGCATCGTCATGTAAATTATCAGTACGTAAGGGTGAAAGCAAGCCAAATATTGACTGCCCAGAAGAGTTTGCGGGCCCAATAAGTAATCCTGTTGTGGTGGAAGTACCATATAAGGGTAAATTTTTTAAGATTTCACTTCTTTGTTACATTTTTTCTCTTTATTTTTGTATTTACCAATTCCTCTTTCAATCGTTTTTTAATAAACAAATCATTTTAGTTAACGGTACTAAACAAACGCCTGTTGAGGCGAAACTGTTCAAGGATGGTAAGCCATTGCCTATCAAAGATGTCGAAGTAGCCATTGTCGATGACAAAGTTACGTTCAAAATTAAGAGACCCACTCGCGAAATGTCTGGTCCATATCATATCAAGATATCCAATGGACAAGGGGAAGATGTTAAAGACGTACAAATTATTTGTCAAGATGTGCCACAACCACCTCGTGATGTTGATGTGACCGATGTCTATCAAACGCATTGCACTGTTAACTTCAAACCTCCAGAAGATAATGGTGGTTCTCCGATTACAAAATATGTTATCGAGCGACAAGATCTAAGCAAGAAACAAAGTTGGGAACCTGTCGCTGAGGTTCTACAAAATGAGAAATGCTCAAAAAAAATTGAGGATTTAGTGCCAAAGAAGCAGTACAGATTCCGTATACGTGCTGTGAATAAAATTGGTCCATCCGACCCTGCTACCTTTAAGAATACTGTTCTGGCTAAAGATCCATGGGATGAACCTGGAAAGCCAAAGGCTGTTGAATTCACTGATTGGGACAGAGATCATGCCGACCTGAAATGGGAAGCTCCCGATAGTGATGGTGGTGACCCAATCACGTTATATATTATTGAATATAAAGAGAAATTTTCAAACGGTTGGGTTGTGGGTAAAGAAGTGCCTGGTGGTGATTCACGCACTGGCACTGTCGATGGTCTGAAAGAAGGACAGCAGTACGAATTCCGAATCCGTGCTGTTAACAAGGCAGGTCCTGGTGAACCTAGTGACAAGACTAAAGCTATTATTGCCAAATGTCGTTTCGTTAAGCCATTTATTGTGGGCGATGGTCTTAAGAATATTACTGTTAAGAAAGGTCAAACTATTCGATACGATATTAAATACGATGGTGAGCCCGAGCCTACTACCAATTGGTTCAAGGGAACGCAAGATCTAATATTTGACAATCAACGCATTTCTCTGGATCAAATGGAACGTAATTCCTCAATTACCATTAAGAAGGCTATACGCAAAGATACAAGCACTTATAAACTGGTATTGTCGAATAGCTCCGGAACCATTGAATCTGAAGCACAAATTATTGTATTAGATCGTCCATTGGCACCAGGTGGTCCATTTGAACCTGACGAAGTACGCGCCGATCACATTAAAATGAAGTGGAAGCGTCCTCAGGACGATGGTGGCTGCGAAATTACTGGCTATGCTTTAGAACGAATGGACGAAGAGACTGGGCGCTGGATACCAGCTGGCGAAGTTGGCCCCGATGAAACATCTTTCAACTTCAAAGGTTTAACACCAAACAAGAAATACAAATTCCGCGTTAAGGCTATGAACAAAGAGGGTGAATCTGAGCCACTCGAAACAACGGAACCAATAGAGGCCAAAAATCCATACGATCCTCCAAGTCCTCCTGCAAAACCTGAAATAGATGATTATGATAATAAGAGCGTTACGCTAAAATGGAAACGTCCACCATCGGATGGTGGTCGTCCAATTTTAAACTATGTTATTGAAATGAAAGATAAATTTTCACCCACATGGAATGAAGTGACTAAAACTGAAGGTCCCACAACAGAATGTGTTGTCGACGGCTTAAAAGAAAAAATTGTCTATCAGTTCCGCGTACGTGCTATTAATAAGGCGGGCGCTTCAGAGCCCTCCGAACCCACTGATAATCATCTTTGCAAGTATAAAAACTGTGAGTTTAAGTTTCATTGTCTTTGTTTAAGATTTATGCTCTAATAGAAAAAAAGAAAGCACGTATAAATAAGTATACGCACTTACTCGCAAAAGTCTTCATACAGACCATATTTTGAGATCAAGTTCAGAGTAGATACATTGCTATAGAGAATTATATTCTTCTAACCTATATAAATAAACCCGTTCTTGCGCACCAAAAAAAATTTTTAATTGCTTTTTTAACTCACTACTTTTCTCCGGTAGACATTTTGATACATTTATTTTTTTCCAAACTGTTCTTCTTTTTTATTATTGACAGTTCACTGTAGGATTAGCAAGGTCAAAGAAGAGGAGAAGAAACTTCAGTAAAACCGTGTGGGAGCTAGAGATAGAAATCTAGACTGACGGTCCAAGGTGGATTAGAAGGTCGGTGCGGGAACCTACTCAGAACATTTCAATATTGCCAATCTATTAGACTCCCGGATGAAGCCAATGTTCACCAGGCCTAACTTTTGGCGATCAAAAAAGCCTACAAAGCACTGGCTAAGGTTTAAAAGAGCGCGTAACTGTCTTCTCAGACATCCAAGCGGCTATCAATGCTCTAAACTTAGTATTAAACTTAATAGTTAGCCAAGTAGGGAGTAACTCACAAACTCTAAGTCATAGGATTGACATTAACCTTATTTGAATTTCACGTCACTGGAACATAGAAGGTAATGAAAGGGTCGATAAATTAGCGGGGCAAGGATCAGCCGCAAACTGTACCAATTTCCAGGAACAAAATTAGGGCTGATATACTCTCTTACTTCCTTGCAGACAGCATATGGCAAAGACTCTACATGCGCCGTCATCAAGAAAATAGTGCCAACATTTGAGCTCAGTAGAACCAGGTACCTACTCGATCTGACGTAGCCAGGCTGACTTTAGTATTAACGATACGGAACGGTAATAGGTACCATGCGGATAGACTCCGCGTCCCACACGACACACATTACAGGAGCTGTCATGTCCTGAAAGAAAGACAGCCTCTCGCACTTTATCTGGCACTGCCCGGCTCTTGCAAAAATGATCATTCGATAAACGATTTCTAGAAATTTATTTCCAATTTCTTGATCTCACGGATCGCCTCTATACAACAAACAACATCCATTGACACAATGAGGATGTGGTATCAAAACTACGCTCTAGGGCCTACAATAAGATTTTTGTAGAAACCAGAGATAGCAAAATATGTACCTGCTAGTTATACTTAACAGCTATGTATAATTGTACGCATTATCTTTGCAGCTTTTGTTGTTGTTTCCCATACAATTATCGCTGCTGGTTATACATGCCTTGTATAATAACAATGTGTTGGTGTTGTACGTAGGCTTTCGCGAGTAATTTATAATAAATATTAGTACATACATACTTACATACATACATAGTTACATACATAAATACATACTTACATACATACTTACATACATACTTACTTACTTACATACTTACATAAAATGTATTCTCGCTAAAATTTTTAAAAACTACATTGTACAGTTATTTAATGAACTTGCAACCAATTTTTTCGAAATTTAGCAAAGTTGTAAATACGTAATATTTATGTACAATACAATATAAATAAATTGGTTTCGCAAGTTTGAAATCAAATATACTTTCGAAATAACGAAACGAAAGGCTGTTTTTTTAAAAGCTTTGTTTTTGATAATTAATTAAAAAAAACACAGAAATTATACTAAAGTGAATAAAATTTTTATTTGGATCGATATATCAATTCCTGCCATTTACTTTTTTAAAGATAATTTCACTTAAATGTTGCCCGCGGCTACGCTTCAAGTGAACGTTCAATTTGGGCACTTTTTCACACATTTCGGCCGGAATCTCACCAATGACGCGATCAATGTTGGCTTCCAAAGCAGCAATCGTGTTTGGCTTGTCCCTATAGACAAGATACTTAACATAGCCCCAAACAAAATAGTCTAACGGGGTTAAATCACACGATCTTGCTAGCCAATTGACCGCACCAAAACGTGAGATTAACTGCTCACCAAATTCGCCTCTCTATTGATGCATGGTTTCGCGTGCAGTGTGGCATATGGCATGTGGCACCGTCCTGTTGGAAACACATGGGCCAAACATTTTTTTTCCATTTTGTATAGGAATTTGGCCTTTTTACTTTCCAATGAGGTATCAAGTGAGCCTTATATGATATAATGAAAGTATGGGTATAGGGTTCCCAACTGCCCCGGATTTCGCGTGATATCGCGGAATTCGGATCATTTTTGGAAGTCCCGTATAAAGCCAAAGCGGGACGCCAAATGTCCTGCATTATAAAAAAATTTATTTTAGAATATTGATCCAAAATTTATTTACAACATCACATTTTCCTCGACGACGAATGGTTGATTTTTTGTAAGAGTACACTGATCTGCCCAATTTCTCAGATACACATGGTGACTACTATTGGAATTCAGGTTTTCGTTGAACCTACAATTTTCATGCCTTACGCATAATTGTTCGTTAAAAAAAGAATTTTTTTTTATTATTATACCAACCGGGTGTAATTTTTATATGCGTTCCTTGTGTTATTATCACGTAAGTTTATTATTACAAGCCATTTACCCTCTATGATAATTTAGAAGAGAATTTATGGGTACTAACTACTTGGTCGCTGTGGTGTAGTGGTAGTGCGTTGGACTGCTACGCAGAGTGTCCGGGGTTTGAATCTCGGCACAGGCAAAATCAAAAAGTAGAAAAAATAATTTTTCTACACGGCACCACCTCTTGGCAGGCAATGGCAAACCTACAAGAGTAAAAATTGCTATGAAAAGCTTTTCACTTCGCCGTTCGGATTCAGCATTAAACTGTAGGTCCCTTCCATTCATGTACAAATATAACACGCACAACATGAGTGGATGCGAAAAGTTCGGCCATGGAGGGCATGGGCTGTTGTGCCATTAAAAGTAAGGTAAAGTAACTACTTTCGAAAAGAGAAGGGGAGGCGGTGTAAAGTAAAAAAATGGTTTTCTTTTAAAAGAAATTGTTACCTTGAGATGTAAAAAAACCTTTGTATATTAGTTTCAAAACAGTCCGGCAATTTCGCGCTATATCCCGTATTTTAATTGGTGTTCTTCACTTTCCTTGCCATCCCAAACCAGCTGGTAAATTGGCAATATAATATATTTACTACTAAGAAAAGCCTTATGTCAAAGTACCTCACATTAATAGAAATTTAATGTAATAAATTATTTGTAACTTTTATAGTCTTATTAAATTGTTATAAACGCTTTAATGTAATAAATTATTTGTAACTTTTATGATCTTTTTAAATTGTTATAAACGCTTTCGCTTTAAAAAAGTTCAGGCTAATCTGCAATAACACAGGCCTTCAAAATTAAAAATTTTTAAGATAATTGAAAACAAGCACGATTTTCTTTGCACATTTGCGCTCTGAATCATGTCAGGATTTAGAGGATTCGAAATGTAAATGTGTGAATAGGCCAATATTAGCTACTGCTTATTTTCAATCATCTGCTTAAAAATAGTAAGTCTAAAAATAATTCGCTGCCGCTTTTTTCTAACCAGCCGACAAACTTGTTTATGTTTTAACGGTAATTAATGCAGTTGTTTAACTTTCTTACTTGTGCCACAAACACAGTCAAGCCACAAATTGATCGCTCCACATTTAAGCGTGTCACAGTCAAGACTGGACGCACCCATAAATGGTCAGTGGATGTTATTGGTGAACCAGTACCAACATTGCATTGGAGCTGGCGCGACGATGTTCCCCTGACCACTGGCGATCGAATCAAAATCGAGAACGTTGACTATCACACCGACTTTACTATTACAAATGTAGTGCGTAAGGACAGTGGAATGTACACACTTAAAGTTGAAAACCGTAATGGTATTGATCGCGAGACTGTTGAACTGATTGTTCTTGGTAACCCAAGTTCCCCAAAAGGTCCGTTGGCTGTTAGCGATGTAACAGCCACCGGCTGTAAATTGCAATGGAAGAAACCGGAAGATGATGGCGGTGTGCCAGTTAAGGAATATGTTGTTGAAAAAATGGACACCGCAACTGGCAAGTGGGTGCGCGTTGGTCGCTCACCGGGTGAGAAGGAACCCCCAAGTTTTGATGTGACTGGCTTGAATCCGGGCTCCGAGTATATGTTCCGTGTATGTGCTGTTAACGATGAAGGCGAATCGGAACCACTTACAACATTAGTTGGTGTTATTGCTAAGGATCCATATGATGAACCCAATAAACCGGGCACTCCCGAAGTCATTGATTACGACAATCAAAGCGTAACATTGCAATGGACACCACCAAATAATGACGGTGGTGCTGCAATTGAAAAATATATTATTGAGAATAAAGACAAAAATAAGCCCGATTGGGGGAAAGCCATTGAAATACCAGGAGACCAATTACAAGCAACTGTTGCTGGTCTTCACGAGTATGGTGAATATCAATTCCGTGTAGTAGCTGTTAATAAAGCTGGCTTATCACCACCATCTGATCCTAGCAAAATGCAAGTGGTTAAATATAAGAAACGTAAGTTTTCATGATATTCTAATTCTATTCTAATGTACATATTTATAGCTACATACTACAGTGGCTAGGATCTAGTGGATCTAGGATTTGCATTTAGGGGCAGCTGATTTAATAAATTTAATTTAATAATTAATTTAATAAAATTAAATTTAATAAATTTAGTCTGAAATAATTAAATTTTATTAATATATAAATAGGTAAATAGGTATGTTTAACATGGGTTCCTACCCCAGTTTCAAGTTTCAAGCCTAAGTCGCTTTATTTTAACAAACAAATCTACATTTTTGTTACCTAACTAGAATTATAGTTTTTCCTGCTTCATTTTCCTACATTCTGACCGATAAAATATATACGCGTTTGAAGCACTCCTGATGATTCCAAGTGCGTGGTCTCTATGTATAGCGTAGTAGTAGTGCGTTGGACTGTTACTCAGAATGTCCGGGGTTCGAATCGCGGCAAAGGCAAAATCAAAAAGTAGAAAAGAAAATTTTTCTACACGGCACTTGGCAGGCAATGGCAAACCTACAAGAGTAAACAAATTGATTAATAAAAGGCTTTCACTTCGCCGTTTGGTTTCGACATAAAACTATATGTAGGTCCTTCCATTCACTTACAAATATAACGCGCACAACATAAGTGGCTTTTGTGCCATTAAAAGAAAAGTAGGGCAAACATGCAAATGTTGAGAAATACACATTGTTAATTATAATTATACAATATTTATGTGGGAGTTAACAACTAACATGAACTTTTTAGATAATTTTTTATAACACATAGGAAAATTAAGATTTGAATCCATAGGCCTTCCCCCCCTTTCCCATTACAAAATTTTATGGCTGGAATTAATTGTAACCTAAATATAATTTTTTTTTATAAATTTGTAGTCAAGCCACGTATTGATCGTACTAATCTCAAGCCCTTACTTTTACGCGCCGGAAAACCCATCAAATATGATATTAACGTTCGTGGTGAGCCAGTACCTACCATAACTTGGTATCAAGGAGAAAAGGAACTGAAGCCTGAAAACTTGCCTAGCAACTACGAAATCAAAAATATTCCCCACAATACAAAGGTTTCTATAATTGATACTGTGCGACAGCACACTGGTATTTATAAGATTCGTGCAGTGAATGAGCATGGAGAAGATGAAGCGACAGTTGAAGTTAATGTTTTGGGTGCACCTGGCAAACCAAAGGGTCCACTTAAGGTTAAAGACATTACTAAGGACAATTGTAAATTGAAATGGGAAAAACCAGACGACGATGGCGGTAAACCAATTACTGCTTACCAAGTGGAAAAGTTCGATAAGAAACAAGGTCGTTGGGTACCTGTTGGTCGTACATCTGCCAATGATACCGAAATCGATGTCAAAGGCCTGCAAGAAGGTCATGAGTATCAATTCCGGGTCAAGGCTATTAATGAAGAGGGTGAATCCGAGCCCTTGGAGACCGATGGTAGCATCATTGCCAAAAATCCATATGATGCTGCCAGCAAACCAGGTACACCGAAGATTGATGATTACAATGAGCATTTTGTAAAATTGAAATGGGAAGAGCCCAAAGATAATGGTGGTGCACCAATTACTGGTTATATAATTGAAAAGAAAGATAAATTCTCACCTGTTTGGGATGAAGTTCTTACAACAGATGTAAGTGTAACTGCTAAACTTCAATGATGCATTATCGAAGTATTAATTTCATGGTCTATTTACATACTTATAGATAACAACTCCAGAAGCCACTGTCGATGGACTTACCGAAGGCAACGTATATCAATTCCGCGTACGTGCAATTAATAAAGCCGGTCCCAGCGAACCTAGTGATGCCACACAGCCTCACTTGGCTAAACCAAGAAACTGTAAGATGTGGTTTTCAAATTATTCTGCTTGTGCCCTACAATTTAAGCTTTTTTGCAAATATACATATTACCAGCAATATATATTATAATTTATGAATTTTCATTTTGATTTAGTTGCAGATTATGTTCCCTATAGTGCAAAAGCGTTCATAATTGATATTTTTTTTTTTTTTATGATAAGCAATGCTTTTTTTTACATATCATTATATTATTAAATGTTGTAATTCACATAATATGTATATATAATTCTTACCCACATATTTATTCGAACTATCAACTAATAATACATATAATACTACTATAGTGAAGCCACATATTAATCGGGATAAGATGAAAACGGTTAAGGTACGCGCTGGTCAAACTGTGAAATTCGATGTGGATGTGAAAGGTGAACCTGCTCCAACTTTAACATGGATATTTAAGAAGAAAGATTTATCACCAAGCGGCCAAATACGCTTAGATAATGAGGACTACAACACGAAACTCGCAATTTTGGATTCCACTCGCGCTGAAACCGGTGTCTACAAACTTAAAGCTGAAAACATTAATGGCGTGGACGAAGCCGAGGTTGAAGTTATTATATTAGATAAACCAGGTAAACCGGAGGGCCCACTTGAAGCATCTGATGTTCACAGAGAAGGATGTAAATTGAAATGGAAGAAACCCAAAGACGACGGTGATGTCCCAATCACTGGTTATGTTATTGAAAAATTGGATACAGCTGTAGGGAAATGGGTGCCAGCGGGATCAGTTGATTGTGAAAAGACTGAACAGGAAGTCAAGGGCCTTGAACCAAATCACCGTTATCAGTTCCGTGTTAAAGCCGTCAATGAAGAAGGCGAATCTGAGCCATTGGAAACAGAATCGTCGATTACTGCTAAAAATCCATTTGATGTATCAGCACCTCCTGGTCTACCAGAACTTGAAGACTGGAATGAGCATCACGTAAAACTTAAATGGGAACCACCTATTCGTGATGGTGGTACACCAATAACAGGTTATATAATTGAAGTGATGGATAAGGACTCGGGCGAGTTTGTTAAGGGTGCAGAAATTGATGGACCAATTTGTAAAGGTACAGTTAAGAAACTGGAAGAAGGCCAACAATATAAGTTCCGCGTACGAGCGGTTAATAAGGCTGGACCCTCCGATCCATCTGAACAAACTAATTGGCATACAGCTAAACCACGATTTTGTGAGTCTGATTGTATGTAAGTATGTCAGTGGTGGATTACAGTTACCGTGGAGGGGGTTTCGAGCTCAAAATATTGAAGTTACAAACTTTTAATCAGAATAAAACCTTGATTAAAAAATAACGAAAACCATGTGGATACTTGAATATGCTAATTGTCAAGTAAAAGGTGTAAATAATATTGTAAATGAATAATAGAAAAAAGTTCAAAAGCACGACATTGTGAAATCCTAGATTCGCTACTGACATATACATATACTTATATAAATTCATTCAACTATACATGTATATTAACAGCTTCATAGCTAAACATGAGCGTAATACATACATACGCGCAAAATTACGCAGCGCACTCGTACGCAATGACCAACTGAAATAGAGCTCAGTGTACTGTAATTCTTCAATATAAAATTAATTCAATTTGCTGTTAAAATGTAATCAAATTTGTTTTTAAATTTTTTAAAAGTGTGTAATTAAGATTATTTTTAAAACATATGAATGAAATAGCGACTTGGAATGTTGCCAAATACGCTCTTACGCATTACGCTCTTGTTTAAGTTGGGCTGTAAGGCGGTAAAATTGTTTATTGGCATAGCAAATAAATAATTCGATGATTCTGATCAATAATTGCGTTGAATTTCAAACCTGTGAAACTTACATAAAAAGTATATTACTTAATTATTGAGTCGTTCATAAATTTTTCAAATGAAAACAAATACCCGTTAGAAAATTTAAGTTAAGGCTACTTAGAAAAATTCAAATTATTTATCCCCTTATCTCTAAACAATTCATAATCTTATACTTTTTCTTTCTGCTGTTATCAAGAAATATTGTTATTTAGTTAAATAACAATATTTAAATATGGTGTAGTGGTAGTGCGTTGGACTGCTACGCCGAGTGTCCGGGGTTCGAATCTCGGCACAGGCAAAATCAAAAAAAGTAGAAATAATAATTTTTCTATACGGCACCACCTCTTGGCAGGCAATGGCAAACCTACAAGAGTAAAAATTGCTATGAAAAAGCTTTTCACTTCGCCGTTCGGATTCGGCATTAAACTGTAGGTCCCTTCCATTCATGTACAAATATAACACGCACAACATGAGTGGATGCGAAAAGTTCGGCCTAGGCCCTCCATGGGCTGTTGTGCCATTAAAAGTAAAGTAAAGTAAGTTAAATTGCGATAATTTAAATAAAATTCATCCTTTTAGTAGTTTTTTACTACTTTTTTATTACTTTTTATTTGCACTTTGTAATTATTAAAAAAGTAATATACATATACATAAACTATAAAAACGTATATTTATACATATTTACGAAATCATTTGGTGACCGTGGCAGTCAAATTTTACTCTCTTGCTCTCTAAATTTTTTGGTTAATATTGAAGCAACAAAAACTCGTGCTCATGATGTGACCGTGATCAGCTGCACAACAAGGTACTTAGCCTCATCTCATCGACTATACTATACAAGTAGTACCGTCAACATTGGCTCTCTTAGTTTCACCTATTTCATGAGTTCCATATCATGTGCTCCCGTATAGATTTAGACATTTTGTCTTATTGGCATTTTTGCTCAGAATCATGCGTAAAAATGGTTTTTTATATAAGCATTGCCGGTAAAAAACTTGGCCGCCTTAACTTTTATAATATTAAATAATATATAATTAATATATTCTGACACTATTCCTTTCAGTGAAACCTTATATTGATCGCACCAACTTGAATCCAGTTACTGTTAAAGTTGGCCTCTCTATTAGTCTTGACATTAATATCAAGGGTGAACCAGCACCAAAAGTTGAATGGTTCTATAAGGATCAGCCACTTGTATCTGATGAAGAGAGCATTAAAATTGATAATGTCGACTATAATACAAAATTCTTTGTAATGCGTGCCAAGCGCCCACAAAGTGGAAAATATACCATTAAGGCAAGCAATGAAGTGGGTGAAGATGTGGCTGAACTAGATGTAACTGTATTGGGCAAACCGGGTAAGCCAAAGGGTCCACTTCAAGTTAACGATATCAACAAGCACGGCTGTAGACTCAAATGGGCTAAGCCCGAGGATGATGGCGGTGCTCCAATCGATTATTACGAAATTGAAAAGCTAGATCCACATACAGGACAATGGTTACCCTGTGGGAAAAGCACTGATCCTGAGGCAAAAATAATTGGATTACATGAAGGAAAGCCATATAAATTCCGTGTTAAAGCTGTTAACAAAGAGGGCGAGTCTGAGCCTTTGGAAACTGATAATTCAATAATTGCTAAAAATCCGTTTGATGAACCTGATAAGCCTGGTCGTCCTGAGCCAACTAACTGGGACAAGGACTTTGTCGATTTGGCATGGAATCCACCGAAGAGTGATGGAGGCGCACCAATTAAAAAATATATCATTCAAATGCGCGATATGTCCGGACGTGCATGGGTTGATGCTGCGACAGTTCCAGGCGATCACACCAAGGGCACTGTTACAAATGTTGAAGAAGGGCATGAATATGAGTTCCGTATTGTTGCTGTAAATAAGGCTGGTCCTAGTGATGCTAGTGATGTATCAAAGTCGGTTATAGCAAAACCCCGGTTTTTGAAACCTCATATTGATCGAAAAAATTTACAGAAGAAGGTGCTGCGCAGTGGACAGATGTTACACATGGAAGCTGTAGTTAAGGGTGAACCTCCAGCAAAGGTTACTTGGACATACATTGGTGAAGTGCTTACGACCACCGAAAGAATCAAAATTGAAAATGAAGATTATAAAACTACTTTTATTATGCCAAAAGTAAAACGCGCTGACAAGGGCATATACATTGTGACTGCTAAGAATGACTCAGGTACCGATACTGTAGAAGTTGAACTAAATGTTTTATGCAAACCAAGTAAACCAAAAGGTCCCCTGGCTGTTTCGGATGTAACAGCCGAAAGTGTGCATTTGAAATGGGACAAACCAGAGGATGATGGCGGTGAACCGATAGACCATTATGTGGTCGAACGTATGGATACTGAAACCGGACGTTGGGTTCCCGTTTGCACTACAAAAGACCCTGCAGCTGATGTCACTGGTCTCACAGAAGGTAAGGAGTATATGTTCCGTGTCAAAGCAGTAAATGCAGAAGGTGACTCTGAACCATTGGTTACTGATACGCCAGTAACTGCCAAGAATCCTTACGATGCTGCGGATACACCCGGTAAACCTCAAATTTCAGACTGGTCTGCAAAGCACGCTGACCTTAAATGGCGTCCTCCAGATGATGATGGTGGTGCGCCAATTACAGGCTATGTGATTGAAAAGAAAGATGGCAACACAGGAAAATGGATAAAAGTTTTGGAAACAAATACGCCTGATTGCAAAGCACGTGTAAATGATTTAATCGAAGGTACAAGATATAACTTTCGTGTGAAAGCTGTTAACAAGGCTGGTCACAGTAAGCCATCTGAGCCTTCAGATCAAATGACTGCTAAGGACCGCTTCGCACCACCTAAGATTGATCGCACAAACATTAAAGATATTACTATTAAGGCTGGGCAACATGTGCGACTCGACATTAAAATTTCTGGTGAACCCCCAGCTTCTAAAAAGTGGTTTCATAACAAAGCACGCATTGAAGATGAAGGCATTAATATCGATTTGGAATCATATCGCACTAAATTTTCTATTCCATTCTCAAAACGTGCACACACTGGAAAATATACTATTAAAGCTGAAAATGACTCAGGTCATGATGAAGCTAGTTTTGAAATTAATATTTTAGATAGGCCAGCTAAGCCGGAAGGCCCTTTGAGAATTATCGACGTTCATAAGGAGGGATGTAAGCTTAAGTGGAATCCACCTTTGGACGATGGTGGTGTGCCAACAGAATACTACATTGTAGAAAAAATGGACGTTGAATCTGGTCGTTGGCTACCATCAGGTCGGTTCAAAGAACCTTTTGCTGAATTGAATAATTTAGCTCCAGGTCAGGAATATAAAATCCGTGTCTTAGCTGTTAACACAGAAGGTGAATCTGAGCCTTTGGAGGGCGATCATTCAATAATTGCTAAAAATCCATTCGATGAACCTGGAAAACCGGGAAAACCAGAAGTTGTCGATTGGGATAAAGATCATATCGATTTGGTTTGGAAACCTCCGCTTAACGACGGTGGCTCTCCAATTACAGCATACGTCATTGAAAAACGTGAAAAGGGTAGTGATAAGTGGATTAAGGGCGCGGAAATTTCTTCTCCTGCAGCTGATGGTGAATGCAAAGCGACTGTGCCAAATCTGGATGAGAACTGTGAATACGAGTTCCGCGTAAAGGCTATTAATGCTGCTGGACCCGGAGAACCATCGGATGCTAGCAAATCCGTAATCACTAAGCCAAGGAAATGTAATAAAAAAATATTTTTATATTTTTGTTCAATATTTTTATTTATATGCACATATATACTTCTTTTTTATTTAGTGGCTCCTAAAATTGATCGCCGCAACATTCGTACTTATAATGTTAAGGCTGGGGAGTCAATATTCTTAGATATCCAGGTTAGTGGTGAGCCTGCACCAGAAGTGGCTTGGTCGCAAAGCGGAAAATCAATTCAGCAAACTTCTGCTCGACGCATTGACAATGTTTCTTACAACACTAAATACATTAATAGTAATCCTGAGCGTAAAGATACTGGCCTTTATAAAATTGTTGCAAACAATAGATATGGTCACGATGAAGCTGAATTCCAAATAAACATAATAAGTAAATTTCAAAGTCATTCTTATCAAAATTAAACTCCACGCTAATTTTATTCTATATTCTGTAGCTAAACCCGGTAAACCAGAAGGCCCACTAGAAGTATCCGATATTCATAAAGAAGGATGCAAACTCAAGTGGAAAAAGCCGAAAGATGATGGCGGTGAACCAATTGAAGGCTATCTTGTCGAGAAATTCGATCCAGATACTGGAGTTTGGTTACCAGTTGGAAAGAGTGACGTATCAGAATTCGACGTATATGGTTTAATACCTGGCCACGAATATAAATTCTGCGTTAAGGCTTTGAACAAGGAGGGTGAATCCGAACCTCTTGAAACATTTGGATCAATTATTGCTAAAGATCCATTCGGTAAGTTGATTGCACAAATACTTAATATTCAATTTAAAATTACATAATGAGATACATTAAATGTTATACGGCTCAGAGTACGCTTGTTGGGGAGTGGAAGGGGAATTTTAGACTTCAACGTGGATTTTTAACACTGTCCAAAAGTTGACCTCCTTATGCATGTACATGTTGGTAGAGTAAAGTAATAGTTGTTTAGTTCACTTGGTTATTTTTACTCATGGTATTTTTAAAACTAAGTTTACCTTACAGAATTTTAGTAACCTGAAGTGAAGTTTTATGAGAAACCTTCTTCTAGAACGTATAAAGCCTTTGTGATGGAGGAAAAAAGATTTCCCTCGAAAAATAAGAAAAATTACGCATTGGCAGAGATATAATGCTTTAATATTTACATCGAAATCTGATATGTTTTATGGACTATCATTGAGGCCCAAAACGATTTTAACCACAGTACTCTGAGTACTGTGGTTATTAATAAATATTGTTATTTATTAAATAACAATATTTAAATATGGTGTAGTGGTAGTGCGTTGGACTGCTACGCCGAGTGTCCGGGATTCGAATCTCGGCACAGGCAAAATCAAAAAAAGTAGAAATAATAATTTTTCTATACGGCACCACCTCTTGGCAGGCAATGGCAAACCTACAAGAGTAAAAATTGCTATGAAAAAGCTTTTCACTTCGCCGTTCGGATTCGGCATTAAACTGTAGGTCCCTTCCATTCATGTACAAATATAACACGCACAACATGAGTGGATGCGAAAAGTTCGGCCTAGGCCCTCCATGGGCTGTTGTGCCATTAAAAGTAAAGTAAAGTAAGTTAAATTGCGATAATTTAAATAAAATTCATCCTTTTAGTAGTTTTTTACTACTTTTTTATTACTTTTTATTTGCACTTTGTAATTATTAAAAAAGTAATATACATATACATAAACTATAAAAACGTATATTTATACATATTTACGAAATCATTTGGTGACCGTGGCAGTCAAATTTTACTCTCTTGCTCTCTAAATTTTTTGGTTAATATTGAAGCAACAAAAACTCGTGCTCATGATGTGACCGTGATCAGCTGCACAACAAGGTACTTAGCCTCATCTCATCGACTATACTATACAAGTAGTACCGTCAACATTGGCTCTCTTAGTTTCACCTATTTCATGAGTTCCATATCATGTGCTCCCGTATAGATTTAGACATTTTGTCTTATTGGCATTTTTGCTCAGAATCATGCGTAAAAATGGTTTTTTATATAAGCATTGCCGGTAAAAAACTTGGCCGCCTTAACTTTTATAATATTAACCACAGTACTCTGAAATTCTTCCGCTTTCCAAAAAGCATATTCTGATCCCTACAATTTTTGTCGCCCTCAATTTTTCGCACAGTTCTTTCTTCACAAACGATTTCCAATTAATATTCTACTTTATTGTAGTTACTCCATCTAAACCTGGTGCTCCCGTACCGACCGATTGGTCTGCAAATAAGGTTGAACTTGCTTGGACGGAACCTGCCAGTGACGGTGGTTCACCAATAACAGGATATATTGTTGAAATGAAGGATAAATATAGCCCTATGTGGGAAAAAGCGTTAGAAACTAATTCACCCACCCCAACTGCTGCTATTAATGGTTTAGTTGAAGGAAACGACTACCAATTTAGAATTGTAGCTGTAAATAAGGCCGGTCCATCAGAGCCTTCTGATGCTGGAAAACCATTTAGAGCTAAACCCCGTTTCCTTGCACCAAAAATAGATCGTCGTAATCTACGAGATGTAACAATTTCAGCGGGCATACCGCTTAAATTGGATGCTGTTATAACTGGTGAACCAGCACCTAAAGTTGAATGGAGATTCTCCAATTGTCCATTATCATCGAGCAATAATGTAACTATTGAAACACCAGACTACTACACAAAACTCGTCATTAGACCTACGCAGCGTGGTGATTCTGGAGAATACATAGTTACTGCAACAAACAGTTCTGGCAAAGACAGTGTTTTGATAAATGTTGTCATTACAGATAAACCAAGTCCTCCTACCGGACCTTTGCAAGTCTCAGATGTCCACAAAGAAGGTTGTCATCTCAAGTGGAAACGTCCAAAAGATGATGGCGGTACTCCAATTGAATATTTCCAGATCGATAAATTGGATCCAGAAACTGGCTGCTGGGTACCAGTGTGTCGCGCAACAGAACCACAAGCTGATGTTACCGGCCTAGATCCAGGTAGCGAATATATATTCCAAGTTTCTGCTGTTAATTCGGAAGGTGAATCAGAACCTCTTGTAGGTGATGAATCTATTATTGCTAAAAATCCATTTGATGAACCTGGTGAGCCAGAAAATTTACGTGCAGTTGATTGGGATAAAGATCATATTGACTTAGCATGGACCGCACCACTATTTGATGGTGGCTCGCCAATTACAGGTTATATTATCGAAAAGAAAGACAAATATGGACAATGGGAGAAAGCTTTGGATGTGTCAGCAGATCAAACCAAAGCAACTGTACCTGATTTAATTGAAGGACAATCTTATGAATTCCGTGTATCTGCGGTTAACGCTGCTGGACCGGGTGAGCCATCCAACGCTACGCTACCAATTATTGCTAAGCCTCGAAATAAAGCTCCACTTATTGATCGGACTAATCTCAATGAAATTCGTATCAAGGCAGGACAGAGTTTTACATTTGACTGTAAAGTTTCTGGCGAACCAGCACCAAAAACTAAGTGGCTTCATAAGAAACGTGAAGTGTATACAAAGGATAATATTAAGGTTACGCATGTCGATTATAATACGAAATTAAAGGTGACGAATGCTACACGAAGCGACTCCGATCTTTATACTGTTCATGCTGAAAATGCAAATGGTGAAGACAGTGCAGATGTCAAAGTTATCGTCATTGACAAGCCATCACCGCCTAATGGTCCGTTAAAAGTGGAAAATGTTCTTGATAATGGCTGTATACTGAAATGGAATCCACCGGATGATGACGGCGGTCAACCAATTGAAAACTATGTTGTTGAAAAGCTTGATGAAATAACAGGCAGATGGATTCCGGCTGGAGAAACCGATGGGCCAACAACAAGTTTCGATGTTCAAGGTCTTACTCCAGCCCATAAGTACAAATTCCGCGTCCGTTCTAGAAATCGCCAAGGTACATCCGATCCCTTGACTACACCACATGCTACCGAAGCCAAAAATCCGTATGATACAGCAACCAAACCAGGTACCCCAGTTATCAAAGATTATGATAAGGACTTCGTGGATCTCGAATGGGCTCGTCCAGAAAGTGACGGTGGATCACGAATTACTGGATATGTTATTGAAAAGCGCGATAACTACGCACCTGATTGGGAGCCTTGTGCAGAAGTCGAAGGCAATGTTGCAACGGGTCATGTTCCGAACATGGTTGAAG
This sequence comes from Palloptera scutellata, assembly GCA_958295655.1. Lineage (NCBI taxonomy): Eukaryota > Metazoa > Arthropoda > Insecta > Diptera > Pallopteridae > Palloptera > Palloptera scutellata. The sequence continues at coordinate 7,696,207 of OY282453.1, read as the reverse complement.
GTGTGAAGTATGAATTCCGTGTGCGCGCTGTAAATAAAGCAGGTAATGGAGAACCTAGTGACGCCAGTGCATCAAATGTTGCCCGCCCAAAGAATTTGGCACCAAAAATCGATCGCAACTTTATGTTGGATGTTAAAGTTCGTGGTGGAAATATGATCGAGTTCAATGTACCAGTTATTGGTGAGCCTATTCCAAACAAAGAATGGTCCCATGAGGAAAACACGGTTATTAACACCGATCGTGTCAAAATTAAAAATGATGATTACCGTACTAAGTTGCGCATTGTAGATGCAAAGCGTTCTGATACTGGTAATTATACCCTGATTGCCCGCAATGCTAATGGCATCGACAAAGCCACTGTGAAAGTAACAGTATTAGATATACCATCACCTCCAGAAGGTCCATTACGTCCTGAAGAGGTCACAAAGAGTTCAATTACTCTTCGCTGGCGTCCACCAAAAGACGACGGAGGCTCCGAGATTACTCATTATATTATTGAAAAAATGGACGCTGATGCATTGCGATGGATTCCAGTTGGTGAATGTGCAGGTACCCAAATTCGCGCTGAAAATCTAATTGAAAATCATGATTACAACTTCCGCGTTCGTGCCGTTAATAAGCAAGGTGAATCTTTGCCATTAGCGACAACTCAAGCTGTTACAGCGAAAGATCCATACTCCCGTCCTGATAAACCTGGACAACCTCAAGCTGTCGACTGGGGTAAAAACTTCGTTGATTTGGCATGGACTGCTCCCAAGCGTGACGGTGGATCACCAATTACTGGGTATATCGTTGAAAAACGTCCCAAATTTGGACAATGGGAAAAAGCGGCAGATATTCCGGGAGACGCGACAAAAGCACATATTCCAGATTTATCTGAGGGAGGTGAATATGAATTCCGGGTTATTGCTTTAAATCGTGGTGGTCATAGCGATCCTTCAGATGCATCATCATCTGTCATATGTAAGCCCCGTTTCTTGGCACCGTTCTTCGATAAATCTCTTTTAGAAGATATCACAGTACATGCTGGGAAACGATTGGGTTGGACCTTACCTATCGAAGCTTCACCAAGACCTTCAGTTAAATGGTTGTTTAATGGCATAGAAATTAAAGCAAATATACACACTAACATCAATCTCTTCCAAAATGAATTGTCTTTTGAAATACCATCTGCTCAACGTAGTGATGAAGGTCGTTACACCCTAATTTTAAAGAACGAACATGGTTCCTATAATGCATCCGCTTACGCTAATGTTTTAGACCGTCCGAGCCCGGCTATTGGTCCTTTAGACATTAATAAAATTACCAAAGAAGGTTGTCATTTGGCGTGGCAAGTTCCTGAAGATGATGGAGGGTCACCGATTTTGCATTATGTTATTGAAAAAATGGACTTATCTCGTGGAACATGGTCTGATGCTGGTATGAGCACGCTTCCAGTTCATGATGTTTCTCGATTAATACACCGCAAGGAGTATTTATTCCGTGTAAAAGCAGTTAATGCTATAGGAGAATCAGAACCTTTGGAGGCAGAGAAGAGCATTATTGCCAAGAATGATTTCGATGAACCAGATGCACCAGGAAAACCAAGTATAACTGATTGGGACCGTGATCACGCCGACTTGCAATGGGCATCCGCGAAATCCGACGGAGGAGCACCGCTTACAGAATATATTATTCAAAAGAAGGAAAAAGGAAGCCCTTATTGGGTTAATGTGCTTCATGTACCACCAAATAAGAACAATGCCACTGTGCCTGAATTGACAGAAGGAAAGGAATATGAATTCCGTGTCATTGCCGTTAATCAAGCTGGTCAGTCAGAACCATCTGAGCCTTCCGATATGATTATGGCTAAGGCCCGGTATTTGGCGCCAAAAATAATTACACCATTACATGACGTTCGCATCAAGGCAGGACTCATTTTCCATGTTGATATCGATTTTATAGGCGAACCAGCTCCAGAAGTACTTTGGGATCTTAACAGTTCTCCATTGACATCAAATGAACGCTCCACATTAACATCTATTGGTCACCATACTATTGTCCATACAGTGAATTGCCAGCGTGGTGATTCAGGAACTTATCATTTGTTGTTACGTAATGATTCTGGAATCGACGAAGGTAGCTTCCAATTAATTGTACTAGATCGTCCTGGGTCACCAGTTGGTCCATTGGAATACGAAGAAATTACAGCTAACTCTGTCACTGTATCATGGAAGCCTCCTAAGGACAATGGAGGCTCAGAGATCTCAGCATATGTTATTGAAAAACGTGATTTGACTCATGGTGGTGGTTGGGTACCAGCAGTATCTTACGTCAACGCCAAATACAATCATGCCGTCGTTCCGCGTTTACTTGAAGGCACTAAATATGAATTTAGAGTCATGGCTGAAAATTTGCAGGGTCGCTCTAATCCATTAACTTCAGATTCTCCTGTAGTTGCGAGAAACCAATATACAGTACCTGGAGCACCAAACAAACCTGAACTTATCGATAGTGGCAAGGATCATATATCTATTAAATGGAAGACACCTATTAGTAATGGTGGCTCACCAGTTTTGGGATATGACATTGAACGTCGCGACGTGGCTATTGGTCGCTGGATAAAAATTAATGCTGAACCCGTACCCACAACTGATTACACTGATGATCGCGTTACTCCAGACCACCAATACCAATATCGTGTATCTGCTGTTAACGCTGCTGGTAATGGAAAGGCTTCAGAACCGTCATCAACATTCGCATCCCGACCAATGCGTGAAAAACCACGCCTTTATCTGGATGGTCTTATTGGACGCAAAGTTAAAGTTAGGGCTGGCGAGCCAGTGAACATTAGTATTCCAATTTCTGGAGCGCCCATACCAACTGTTGAATGGAAGCGTTTTGATATGAAATTGCCTGAAACAAACAAAATTTCTTTCAACACAAACTCTGAACGTGCAATATTCCGTATAGATGACTCAACAAGGCAAGATGCTGGTACCTACACTATTAATGCAACAAATGAATTCGGTAAAGACTCAGCTGATATAGAGATTATAGTTGTTGATAGACCTAGCCCACCAGAAGGCCCATTGAGCTATACGGAAACTGCTCCCGATCACATAAGTCTACAGTGGAATCCACCGAAAGACAATTGTGGTAGTGATATCTCTGGTTATGTTATAGAATTCAGCGAATTTGGAGCAGACAATTGGAAACCAGTTCCAAGAAATTGTCCAAAAACGAACTATACTGTCAAAGGCTTAACCGAAGGCAAGAAATATGTTTTCCGAGTCATGGCTGAAAATGTTTACGGTATATCAGAGCCATTGGAAGGCAAACCGACCATTGCTAAATCACCATTTGATCCACCAGATGCACCAAGTCAACCAGAAGTGATTGCTTATTCACCTAATTCAGCAAGTTTGGAATGGCATCCACCAGAGTATTGCGGCGGAAAGCCAATTACTGGATATATTGTTGAAAGACGTGAACGTGGTGGGGAATGGATTAAATGTAATAATTATCCAACCCCCAATACCAGTTATACAGTGCAAGATTTACATGAAGGTGGTCGTTATGAATTCCGTATAACAGCTGTTAATGAAGCTGGTCCTGGAAAACCATCAAAACCATCAGAACCGATGACAGCACAATTACAACGTTATAAACCTGATCCACCTGAGCCACCAAAGCCAGATCGTATCACAAAGGATAGTGTTACACTTTCTTGGCGACCACCAAGATTTGATGGAAAATCCAAAATTAAGGGGTATTTCTTAGAAATACGTCCTAAGAACTCCAAGAATTGGGTGCCAGTTAACGAAATACCAATCAATGACACTGTGTATAATGTTCCAAATCTTAAAGAAGGGGAAGAATATACCTTCCGTGTGTGTGCCGCTAATGAAGTTGGACGTTCAGATCCATCCAAGCCATCACAATCAATAGTTATAGAAGAACAACCGAACAAGCCGTGTATGGACTTAGGGGGTGTTCGTGACATAATATGCCGTGCTGGTGAAGACTTCAGTATTCACGTCCCATATATTGGTTTTCCCAAGCCAACTGCTCATTGGTATGCGAATGATATTATTTTAGAGGACGACGGCCAGCGTATGTTCCAACATCTTAACGATGATGCCGCTTCATTTGTTGTCAAAAATTCGAAGCGATCAGATTATGGGCAATATCGCTTACAATTGAAAAACCCATCTGGTTTTGATACTGCGACGATTAATGTTAAAATTTTAGATCGCCCACAACCACCAACTAATTTGCGTGCAGATGAATTTGCTGGCGATTCGTTGACTTTATATTGGAATCCACCAAGGGATGATGGTGGCTCACCAATCACAAATTATATTATTGAAAAGAAGGAAAAGAGCTCTAACACTTGGAATAAAATAAGCAGTTTTTGTACAGTACCATTTGTGCGTGTACGCAATCTCACCATAGGAAAAGATTATGAGTTCCGTGTATTTGCTGAAAATAAGTACGGGCAATCTGAACCAGCATATACAGCTGAACCAATTCGTGCTAGACATCCATTTGATTCACCCAATGCTCCTGGAATTCCACGAGCAATCGATTCAAATGAAGACAGCGTTACTATTTCATGGGCCAAGCCTAGACACGATGGTGGCTCACCAATCACTGGATATTTTATTGAGAAACGTTTAATCAGTGAAGAAAAATGGACTAAAGCAATACAAGCACACTGCCCAGATCTAACTTGCAAAATTTCAAATTTAATTGAAAATGGTGAATACGAGTTTAGAGTGTCTGCACTGAATGCGGCCGGCCAATCTCCATTTAGCGCATCAAGCGATCTAATTTACTGCCGCAGACCACCACATGCTCCGAAGATTACATCAGACTTGTCGATTCGTGACATGACTGTCATTGCTGGCGAAGAATTCCGTATTACTGTACCATATCAAGCCAATCCTCGCCCATCTCCAGCATGGACAATTAATGGCCAAGAGGTTATTCCAGACGAGCGCATCAAATTTGAAACGAACGACTTCAGTTCAGTATACTACAACAAGTCTGCAAAACGCTCCGAAACTGGATCATATAGCATCACTTTAACTAATAGCAAAGGCTCTGATACGGCTGCTTGTCATGTTACTGTTGTCGATAGGCCAAGTGCACCTCAAGGTCCAATGATTGCATTCGATATCACACCAGACACTTGCACACTTGCATGGAAAACTCCGTTCGATGATGGAGGTTCTCCTATTACAAACTATGTTGTTGAAAAACTTGACAACAGTGGAGCGTGGGTTAAAGTTAGCAGCTTCGTTCGCAATACTCATTATGATGTTATGGGTCTTGAACCAGGCTATAAATATCATTTCCGTGTACGCGCTGAAAACCAATACGGTCTGTCCAAACCACTTGAATTACCAGAACCAGTTATTTCCAAATATCAGTTTACAGTACCAGATGCACCTGGACAACCAAAAGTTATTGATTGGGATTCTGGAAACGTTACACTTAGTTGGGCACGTCCTAGCAGCGATGGTGGTTCGCGTATTCAAGGATATCAGATTGAATATCGGGACATAGTCAACGATTCTGCATGGAATACTTACGAATATCTAATTAAAGATTCTAAGTATCAGCTGTATAATCTGACTAATGGCTCTGAATATGAATTCCGTATTAAGGCTAAAAATGCAGCTGGTTTCAGCAAACCATCACCACCATCTACCCGTTTCAAGTTAAAGGGTAAATTTACTGTACCATCACCACCTAGTACTCCACATGTGGTAAAGGTTGGAAAGAACTACGTAGATCTTAAGTGGGAGAAACCAAAAAGTGATGGTGGCTCACGGATCACAGGCTACATCATTGAGCGACGTGATATTGGAGGTGCAGTCTGGGTGAAGTGTAACGATTATAATGTTATGGATACTGAATACACAGTTCTAAGTCTTATTGAAATGGGTGACTATGAATTCCGCATCTTTGCTGTAAATGCGGCTGGCCGTTCTGAGCCAAGCACTTGCACAATGCCGATTAAGGTATGCGAAGTTTTGGGAGGAGAGAAACCAGAATGGGAAATACGTCTGCAGGATCGTATCGCACCATTTGGTAAAGATTTCACTTTGGAGTGTAAAGCTACTGGTAAACCAGCGCCAACTGCAAGATGGTTACGAAATGGTAAAGAAATGCAAATGGGTGGTGGACGTATTACCTGCGATGCTAAAGTTGGGGTCTTCCGATTGCATATTTCTAATGTTCAAGCTGCTGATGAGGCTGATTATACTTGTGAAGCTGTAAACTCGCTTGGTTTCGTGCATACCACTGGTTATCTGAAAATTGGCTCACCGCCAGTTATTAACAGATGCCCAACAGAATTATTCCTAGCAGAGAGGGATAATACAAAGATTAAGGTTTACTATGGTGGGGACCAACCAATGACTATAAAGATTACAAAGAATAATGAGGTGATATCCGAAAACATGGACGAGCCTCATTTAAAATATAGTGTTTTCGATGATTATGTTGCCATCTTTATACGTGATATTGTAAAGAATGACGCTGGCGTATATCAAATTGAATTCAAGAATGATTCTGGTGTTGCAACTGGGCAATTTGATGCTCGTATTACAGGCTTACCAGGAGCACCGGTTGGGCCTATGGGAGTATCACATATAAATAAACATTCGTGTACACTAGCATGGCGAGCACCAATATATGATGGAGGTCTACGTATCACTCATTATGTTGTGGAGCGTAAGGACGTTACTTCGCCACATTGGATAACAGTTTCAAGCTTCTGCAAAGAAAACTCATTTAATGTACAAGGCTTAATTGAAAATCAAGAATACATATTCCGTGCCATGGCTGTTAATGATAATGGTATGGGCCCACCTTTAGAAGGTTTGAACCCAATCAAGGCTAAAGCACCAATTGATCCACCATCACCACCTGGCCTACCGAAAATTACAGAAATTGGCGGTGATTTTGTGCATTTGGAATGGCAGAAACCTGTATCAGACGGCGGTGCTCATATTCAAGGTTATTGGATTGATAAGCGCGAGGTAGACAGTAGCACATGGCAACGTGCAAATGTTACCATTTGCCCTACTACACAAATCAACTGCTCCAATTTGATCGAGGGACGTCAGTATGAATTCCGTATCTTCGCTCAAAATGAGGCAGGCCTTTCAAAAGAATCAGCAGCTTCAACTGCTGTTAAAATAATTGATCCAAAAGCGGCAACGCCGCCAGTTATTGTGAAACCGCTACGTGATGCCAATTGCATACAAAATCATAACGCACAATTCACATGCACAGTTATCGGCGTACCAAGACCAGTGATTACATGGTACAAAGGTGCACGTGAAATTACCAACGGCACTAGATATCACATGTATGCCGAAGGTGAAAACTACTTCTTACACATAAATGATGTGTTTGGTGAAGATGCCGATGAATACGTTTGTCGCGCAGTTAATAGGGCTGGCGCCAAATCAACACGTGCTGCCTTGGCTATAATGAGTAAGTAATCTTGAACATTAAGTAAATTTAACATTTAAATTTAACTAATTTCCTATTTTTATCAAAAGCTGCCCCAAAACTTAATGTACCACCGCGCTTCCGTGATACAGCATACTTTGATAAAGGCGAAAATGTTATCATTAAAATTCCATTTACTGGTTATCCAAAGCCATGCATTCACTGGGTACGAGAAGGTGAGAATATTGAGTCTGGTGGTCACTACCACATTGAAACTAAGGAACGCCATGCAATGCTTACTATACGTGATGGCTCTAAACTTGACTCTGGCCCATATGTCATTACTGCCGAAAATGAACTAGGCTTCGACACAGCCATTATTAAAATACAAATTAGTGATCGCCCTGACCCACCACGATTCCCACTTATTGAAAGCATTGCAATAGATTCTCTTTCGCTCAGTTGGAAGGCGCCTGTATGGGACGGTGGCAGCCAAATAACTAACTATCTGGTTGAGAAACGTGAGCACCCGATGTCGTCTTGGATACGTGTCGGTAATACACGACTTACTTCCATGGCAGTCACAGCTTTAACTCCTGGTAAAGAATATGAGTTTCGTATTTATGCTGATAACGTTTATGGACGTTCAGATCCTTCGGATGTCAGTACTTTAATTAAAACCAAAGATACTGGCAAGAAGAAGCCCAAAGAAAAGAAATGGGAAATTAATGAAAATGGCAAAAAGGTACGGGGCAAAGCTGATGGACCAATCAAACACTACGACTCGTATGTTTTTGATATTTACTCCAAATTTGTGCCACAACCTGTTGATATCTCATACGATAGTGTTTACGATAAATACGATATACTGGAAGAAATTGGAACAGGGGCATTCGGAGTCGTACATCGTTGTCGCGAACGTAGTACCGGTAATATATTTGCTGCTAAATTTATACCAGTATCACATACTATTGAGAAGGATCTCATCCGAAGGGAAATTGATATAATGAATCAATTGCATCATCATAAATTAATTAATCTACATGATGCATTTGAAGATGATGACGAAATGGTCTTGATACTTGAATTGTAAGTATTTTATCAACTATACTTAGGGTGTAGTGAAACAGTTAATCTTTTGTTGTCAAAATTGCGAATAAACTCTTGCAGATCTCTTACATGTTTATTCTATCATATAATTGATTTCCTTTTTGTATTTAGTTTGTCTGGCGGTGAACTATTTGAACGTATTACTGCTGAAGGATATCTAATGACTGAGGCTGAAGTTATTAACTACATGCGTCAAATTTGTGAAGGTATAAGGCACATGCATGAAAGGAATATAATTCATTTAGACATTAAACCGGAGAATATAATGTGTCAAACGCGTAATAGTACTAATGTTAAATTGATTGATTTTGGCTTAGCAACACGTTTGGATCCAAACGAAGTTGTTAAAATAACCACTGGTACCGCAGAGTTTGCAGCTCCAGAAATTGTTAACCGTGAACCAGTTGGATTCTACACAGATATGTGGGCTACTGGCGTGCTCGCGTATGTACTGTAAGTTTCGAATATGCGTCCATTCGTAAATAACGTTTTAAGAAACAAGTTTGTAAAATTTCATTCTTTTTATATTTTAGTTTGAGTGGCTTGTCACCTTTTGCAGGCGATAATGACGTTCAAACTTTACAAAATGTGAAAGCCTGTGATTGGGACTTTGATGAAAATGCTTTCCGTCATATTTCCGATGAAGGCAAAGATTTCATTCGTAAATTGCTACTTTCCAGCAAGGAAAAGCGAATGACTGCACATGAATGCCTAGTGCATCCTTGGTTGACCGGTGATCACAGTGATCGCACACAGCAAATTGCACGTGAACGCTATCTAACATTCCGTGACAAGTTGCGTAAGCAATTCGAAGATTTTGAGAAATATTTGCTGCCAATCGGACGTCTCTCTGAATATTCATCATTGCGTAAATTACTTATGGAAAAATACCAAATACACGATACCTCAGTCGATCGCCGTCAAGCTGCACCACGTTTTGTTATACGTCCATCATCACAATTCTGTTACGAGGGACAGAGTGTAAAGTTCTATTGTCGTTGTATTGCACTTGCTACGCCTACTCTAACGTGGACTCACAACAACGTCGAATTACGACAGAGTGTTAAATTTATGAAACGCTATGTTGGCGACGATTACTATTTCATTATAAATCGTGTTAAGTTAGACGATCGCGGTGAATATATTATTCGTGCCGAAAATCACTATGGCTCACGTGAGGAAGTTGTCTTTCTCAATGTGCATCCACTGCCAAAGGAACAACCAAAATATCGTAGTGAATCAACACCAGTGCGTCGACGTGAACCACTACCATATACGTTCTGGCAAGAAGAATCTGAATCGGCGCCCAGTTTTACATTCCTACTGCGTCCACGTGTTATGCAAGCACGTGACACATGCAAACTGCTTTGTTGCCTTAGTGGCAAACCAACACCAACTGTCAAATGGTACAAAGACGGTCAAGAGCTTAGCAAATACGAATACTCAATGTCAAATGCCGATGGTGTTGTTACCATGGAGATAATTGATTGCAAACCATCCGATTCCGGCAAATACACATGCAAAGCCACCAATTGCCATGGCACCGACGAAACTCAATGTGTTGTCATTGTTGAAGGTAATTAATAAGATTAATAATAAATATCGCATTTACATACTAAGTACATATGTATATCGAGTGTTGCCAAACTCAGCCATTCCTCGTAATGGAAGGAAATTTGGTGCCTTTAGGAACATTACGAGGAATTTTTAATACAGGTTTCCCTATCAAAAAATTATAAAAGAAAGCAGATTTTATTACTTATATGTACTTCTATTTATCTGACTGCATATCTGAAAAAAATTGTGTGTGTAATAACAATGATAAAAACAAACTTCGTATTATTGACGAGCTATGCTTTTATTTACCCGAAATTGCAAAAGTATGTATTGTATTTAACTGGCAACATTCAAAGGAGCTAAAGTCAACATATGCGAAAATTGAGTTATACTGGCCCATATATTTCAATTTATATAAGCTATCTTTTTGTCTATCCCGGTTTTATGAGAAGGCTTAAAACCCAAGTAATATTATTATTTTAAAAGCTTTTGCTTTGACGGTCTCAAATGTTGACCTAAAATTGTGGATTGCCACAGATACCATCGACAAAGAGCTATGCTTCTCAATGGCATACTGAACCCATACTAACACCTGTTGGCAAGATTTATTTTTCGCTTGAATTATAAGCTGACAGTAATATCTATATCATCAGCAGCATGACAGTCTTTCAGAAGATAGTTTCAGGGATGGCAATGTTTGCAGCTCGAATTATTGTTTCCAGCAAAAGATTTAAGAAGTCGAACGGTAGGGAATCTTTTTGTCTGAAACCTCGTTTGGTATCAAATGACAGTGATACGTGGAAAGCTTCGCAGGAAATCTAAATCCATTGCGGCGAACATGTAATCCCTAATCATGTTACCAAAGACGGCTTATAATCAACGAACAAAATCTATTGGTTGTCTATCAATCTTTATCGTGTCTTTTGAAGGACTAGGTGTATGTAGCGTGAATATCTGGCCTGTAGACATAATAAGTTCCATCCAGTTTGTACAATACACTCGATAGACACTGGAATGCGATTTTAAGATATTGCTGCACCGGGCCGTGTGCGGACGTTGTCTGCCTTTAAGTAGTGCAGCCAAGTAGAAGTCCGGGCTCATTTTTTCACTTTTTATTTATATCAAATATTTTTTGGCGGCGTTCATGAACACAGTGAATTGCTTCGCCACTAAAAATAAGGAATAACATCCGGTTAATGGCTTACGTCAAGTTTCTCGTGTTACACTCTTATATTTGTCTTATATTTGTACACTAATGAAACATACCATTTTTTGACGAATTCAAACGATGAAGTGAAAAGCCTATTCATGGATATTATTACTCTTGAGATTTGTCATTACTTACTTACTTATTTGGCACCACAACCGATCTCAGCCGCTTCAATAAGTCATAAAACGTTTTCTGGACTCTCCAATATTTAATGTCGGCAATAAAGCAATTGATGGGAATTGTGGTGAAGTTGTAAAGGTGTAAACTTATTCGTGGAAAGTCCCGATTTAATTAAATGAAAAAACCAAATGGAAAAATGCAATTTTTTTCTACACCGCATTACCCTTTGGTTAATAATTGCAAACAACCAAGAGTAAAAATTGCATAAGAAAAATCTTTTCACTTCGCTTTTCGGATTTGCCATAAAACAAATTATTAATTAAGCGTATAATAATTAACATTATAATTTCTCGTAGGAGAATGGGTTACGCCTGAGCAAGCTGAACTTGCTCACAATTTACTACATTCAGGAGGTAAAGCAAATAAAATATGATAAATAAAATAAATATAATTAAGGAAACTCTCTCTTTTATTTATGTACATATACTGCAAGAATTATGTACATGTTAATATTGTATGTATATGTATACCCAAAACTAAAATCCTAAAATTATTAATAAATTTATAATTTAAGAGGTAATATAAGAACTACTTATACAACACTTTTACACAATTTAGTAAAAACATAGACAACAATAAGAACACTAGTCATATATAAGTACACAAGTATATACATTGGTCCGTCTGATAACTTGAGCTTTGTTTAATTTGAGGATAAATTTGAAAGGGTCTGATTACCATCCAGGAATCGAGTGCATCGTAAAATTTTTATTTTAACATTGCCTCTCATCAGTGTCGCCTCCTGGGCCAATTTAACGACGTCCGCCTATCTGTTTCACTGTAATTTCCGTAAATATTTATTTAGGCTTGTACAAAAGTTTGTTTTTGAGCATAATAAAATTCAATAAAATTAACTACTCCTTAAAAAAAATTTATAAACCCCTGTAAGCGAGCATGAATAGCAAAAGAACTGTACTACTTTTTAAGGTAATCTAAACCCATAGACTCATACTAATAAGGGTAATAAAATCGATTTTAAATTTAATAGAGGCTTTTTGACGTTTTCCCCGTATTATAACGCGTTAACTATTAAATTTAAAATCGACTTTATTTTCTCTATTACTAACAGCCATTGACTTAAACTTTCCGCGCCATTTTTGCTTAAGTCAATGCTATCTATTTTCCTCTCGTCTTATAACATTTTATAAAAGATTTGTAATTTATGTTATATTCAATAACAACTTATTTACAAAAAGAGTAGACTATAGGCATCAGAGGATTTTAACATGTTGAGGCCCTAGGCAAAAATCAATTTTTGTGGCCCTCTTAAGTTTTTTTTTGTACTTGTGGCTCAATTTTCTAAATTTTGTCGAAAGAATCAACATTTCTTAAGTAGTTTTTGACCCGCTTAAGAATGCCAAATGATCTCTCACCAGACGCATTTACAATTGGGATTGTTAAAAAAAATTTTAGGATTATTTCAAATTTAGGAAATGTTGATGTTAAACCTTCCAGAATTGGCGCATACATTTCAGGCAGTGTTAATATTTTTTCCAATTTTACAAAATCAAGGAACTGCTCAACCTCATATTTGAATACTAATTGATTTATGTCATCTTTATTGTTTTCAACTTAATTTGATACACACTGAGCAAATTTTTCTTCAGGCAAATCAAAATCAACAAATATTAAAAAGTTTTGTAATACTTCGTCATAAAATACAGACCTTCTTTTTATTGCAGAGTGTAAAGAATCACAAATTAAGTAAAATGTTTCAACTTTGAAGTTTTTTTCCACGTAAAATTATGTCATTATCTGAAGTTTCATCGAATTGTATTTTTCTTTTCCTGTTTCGATTTTTTGCTGTTGAGTATTCTGTACTATCAGCTAATTCGATTGCTTCTTTCTCCATTTCGTGAAAATATGCATCATCAGTTTGAATACTGAGTATGAATGCTGATAAAGATTTCAATAAATTAGTTCCTTTTTGTATGTTACATTCTTTGTTTTGTAACGATTTATTGGTGGCATTAATTCTTTGCAATAGTGTATTCCAAAAAATCAATAACAGTGCCGTCTCTAAATCATCAAAACTACTAAGTAGATTTTTTGCCTGAATTTTTGTTATGGGCTTTTCAGATGGGTTAATACAAATTTCACCAAGAACGGTTCTTATGAAAGAAAAATTTTTTCGTACAGTTAATACAGCTTCAGCTCTGGATGACCATCGAGTGTCACATATAAGTTTTAAAGTATGGCTTAATTTTTGATCAGTTTTCATTAGCTGATCCCATCTCTTTGTCGAAGAGGAAAAAAAGACGAATAAATTAAGAATAAAATCAAAGAATCTAATAGCTTTAGAAGAACATTCTGCAGCTGTATTTCCAACTAAATTTAAGGAATGCCCTGCGCAAGGCACAAAAACAGCATTTTTGCTGTAACTTTTAATTTTAGCTTGGAGACCGTTATAAATGCATGACATGTTCGAAGCATTGTCATAGGTTTGTCCCTAGCAATTATTAATGTTCAACCCTAATTCGGACAAGCTGGACAAAATAGTTGTTTCTAAATATGTTGCATCATGATGTTCGATCGGAATAAAACATATGAACCTTTCTTGAATTTTTTTTCAACCTTTCTACAATATTTTTTCAATCGGAATATCCTGAAACTGTAACATTCGATTTTTTACTAAATATTTTACAAGCAAAGCAATAAACAGATTTCGTTTTTTAATAAATAAATTTTGCAAGGGAGTTTATTTCATTTTCCCTCATTTGAATTTTTTTTCGTAGTCGTGTTTGTGCGCCAGACTCGAAAGTTCTTTTCATGTTAAAGTATATTTTTCAATAATTTTTTTAAAATAAAATGGTATAATTGTTTAGTGAATTAAGAATTATTAAATGATGAAAGCAACCACGTTGGTCTTGGTAGTTTTAAAAAAAACTGTTAAATTATGCTAATAGAAATACTCAATCAACACAAATAATTGTTCTCAATATTCAAAATCATGCAACGAAAATTGGATGTTAACGCATCAAAATTCAAACAAACAATGAAATGAATGAAATTGCATTTTTCAAACGAAATATATTAACGCAAGGCTTGCTTATGCTTGGTTCTTTTTCCTATTTGCTTTTGTGTATCATATATTTTATTTTGTAACGGCCTACTACAATCGCAAATAAATATAGTTCAGTTAATAGTATCAAATTTGAATTGGAGCTTTTAAACTCTCCAAAATTTAAAATCTTAATTTCTACGACTAATTTATTTTTTTTATAGTTTTTCTTTTAATTTTGGAGGCCCTTATAAATCGGAGGCCCTCATCAATGGACAATAGCTTTGTTTCTGTGCCGAGTCATGTGTTTCAGTGTCAGCCATCTTAGAATTTCATTCTACTTTATGAAAACACAAAAGTATTATTAGTTATAAATTAAAATTATTGTAAATGGACAATTTGCTTTTATTTGTATTTCTTATTTAAATTTTTGATTTGCTCAAATATTCACGCCAAAGAATTCTGTGATTTCCACAACTCGTACGCAAAGTATGGAAACTTCGAAACTATCGCTCAAACATTTTTTTATATATGTATATACTTTTCACATACACAATATATTTATTAGTACATATATGTGGTCGCTGTGGCGTAGTGGTAGTGCGTTGGACTGCTACGCAGAGTGTCCGGGGTTCGAATCACGGTACAGGCAAAATCAAAAAGTAGAAAAAACGGCACCACCTCTTGGAAATGGCAAACCTACAAGAGTAAAAATTGCTATGAAAAGCTTTTCACTTCGCCGTTCGGATTCGGCATTAAACTGTAGGTCCCTTCCATTCATGTACAAATATAACACGCACAACATGAGTGGGTGCGAAAAGCTCGGCCTCCATGGGCTGTTGTGCCATTAAAAGTAAGTAAGTAAAATAAGTACATATACTATTTGCACATTAAAGTTCTACCCACAATTGCGTCGAACAACGGGAAACTATCCGTCGGTAACGTCGCGGTTATATTGGCGTTCGCTGTTCGGCGAACACATGACATTTCTCTCTCGAGCTGGTGGTTACATTGAGCTCTTTGCAATGTTGATTTTGGTCGGTTTTTAATTCTTAATTGTGCGAAATGGCAACAGTAAATGGTATACAAACAAACTAACTTTAAACCATTTTATTAAGATGGGGAATGAAATTAATAATTTGCAATGATGCATGGCTATTTCTATCGAATAGTGAATACCGCTAATATGATGTATAAATACTTCTCATAGTTTTATAAAGAAAATAATATCCACTTTTAAACCATAAAAAATTATTTTTTCTGCAAATGAAAATAATGGTTTGCATGTTTTCGTACTATTTTATAAACATTTTTTTTCTGGTTTTTTTAAATTGCTCATTGCCATCCTGAATACTCGGCGTGCTCGGTGGGAGAGTGAGTAAAAGCTCTCTCTTTGTGTTCGATGCGACAACAATTTCATGGTATTCGGCCTAAGGTCGTGGCTATGTTACGGTTCGCTGTACGGCGAACACATATTTTTCTGCCGTGCTTAGTGTGGTGGTTACATTGAGTTCACTGCAAAGTTGCTTTTGGTTGAAATGCAGTTTTTATCATATTATTTTGTGTGCAACGGAAACACTAAATGGTATACAAACAAATTTTAACAAATTTAATAAAGATGGAGAGTGAAGTTAATAAAGTTAAAACCATTTGCATCACATCACGAATGCCTCTAATATGATGTACAAATACTTATCAAATTTTTTAAAGAAAATAATATCCACTTTTAACCATATAACTCTTTGCAGCCTTTTCTGCAAATAAAAACAATTGTTTGCATGTTTTCGTACTATTTTACATACATATTTGTTCTTTTTTTGTAGAATAATTCATTGTCACCCTGAATACAGCGGGTACCCGACGTCAAATTCCCGCCGTCCGACGCAATTGTGGGTAGACACAAAGCATTTTTGTGTGCGTATGTATGTAGTAAATGTTACAGAAGGTTTATGAAAGAAGTTCTTTTTTTTCTTCGGAGCAGTAAAAAATACCTTTTTATCTTTTAGCCCAAAATGTCAGCATAAATTAAATCAATAAGGGAAATTTATTTCTACTTAGCATCACTGGTGCCGATTTCACTCTTAAATAAAATTAAACATATCTTAGCTGAACTGAAAAGACTTTCAAAATTTGCAAGCATTTGGCAACCGTGTGTATTATAATTTTACCTCACTTTCGATCAAAATTCAATATATTACTAAAATAAAACGCATTGTTTACTTCAGTTTGAAAAAAATTGTATTGACAAGTTGTAGCTTACTGAGGGATAGAGAAATATTTTTGGGTTATAAATATTTCTTTCACCAATGTTAATTTCTCATAAATGTATAGTGCAAGGATTCCAACAACATCGGACAAATGTACATATAATAGAAACAAATATACAACCTACATAGCTACTTTGGTATACACAATATAAATATGGAATAATCATATTTGTTTAGTATGCAGTTTTTGATTTTTTACTTCTTCATAAGCATGCAAAATGATGTCAGTTTAAGCATTCAGTGAACAAGCTATTATATACACTATAATAACTTTAGGTTAACAGTGTGACATAAATTTATAGATATACAAGAAAAATCGATATATGTAGTATGCTATCAAGCAACGACTTTATTTTTTGCACTTAATCAATATTAAGGGAATATCTTCTGAAAAGGTTTATCGATCTAAATAAAATTTTCTCTGTATCGATTTATTCATGTGTGAGAGCCAAGCTTAACTTTTGTCATACTGTGTCACATAAGTTCCTATATTAATCCGCTTTAAAACTGAACACCTAACTTAGCATTCTCCTTCCAATTCCAACGTTTAAGAACTATTTTAAATCGTTACATTTTTCTACTTTTTAATTAACCGAAACATTAACATTTAACAATAATAATTTGAATAAAAATAGTCAAACTTGCTTGAACCATTTTTCAAAGATAACATTTTCTTAACAAAACATCAAACCCATATTTTATATTAATGTATTTTTCTATGTGTGGAAATAGATAGAAAATATATTGAACAACCAATTAAGCCAGCACCGCCTCCAATTGTAACCAGAACTCAAATTACCTCATCGTCTACCAGCAGCTCAACGCAACAAAGTTCAAATTACTCATCAATCAGCAAGGTAAGCTGGACATTCATCTAAAGCTCTAGCCATAATCATAATCATAATTCTACGTGAGTTTTGTATGTATACAACTGACAACCAAGATGAAACACATGTAAATTTAAACAGTGTGGTACATAAACAAAGTATCATTCAAGAAAATGGAATGCTTCTGAAGCAGCTCCATAACAGCTTGGAAGCTTTCATCTCCGTACCCTATTCCATATCTGTTTTAGCACATGATGTCAAGCAGCTACAAGAAAGTCTTACTCGAAGCTACTTTGGGAACGTAAATAGAAGCCTTCATTTGAATCGAAGATGAAGCATTCAAAAGACTTCTTTTGTATTTTTTTTTTATAATATTTTCCATAATATTTTTCATAAGACACAATTACACTAGTTCACAAAACAGTACGAAGGTTGCGACATATCTTTTTTAATGTAAAATATCGTACTGATTACGAATACCTGCACGTCTAGTGTTTGAGATGTTGAACAAAAACTAAAAAATTTAAGTTACCATTGATTAAAAATTATTTTAAAAAAAATTGGAAACTATAGATTAGATATGCTAATAAATATACAAGTAGAGACTTTGGCGCAAATGTTGAATCGGTAATTTGCTGAAACAGATCAAATTAATTACTGTTCACAAGCTAACTCACAATGTATTGCATACTTTTGGGCAAAATTTAAAATGAAATTTGTATGAAATAACGAATAAAAATGCACTTTGAACTGTTTCTCGAGTAAAATAAATGTGATTGCAATGGCAGATACTTCAAATTATATGGCATTTCTACAGAATAATAAACGACCTAACTTTTTTGATTTCATGTAACTATTTTTCTCTACTTTCTTACTTAGCTGACCGATGATCGGTCTTGGCCGCCTCTATAAAGCTTCGCCAGTCGCCTTTGCTATGCGCACGCTGACGCCAGTTGATAAGACCAAGTGCAGTCAGGCCGTCCTGTACCTGGTCTTTCCAACGGAGATTAGGACTAACTCTTCTGCGTGTTCCTCCTCCGTGGCTAGAATAAAACATCCTATTTTTCTCTAAGTCTCTTAAAATTTAAGGTTTTTCGAGGGAATTTATGCTGTAGCGACCAAACCGATAGACCGATTTCGATAAGTCATACATCAGCCATTTAGTTTGAATTGTAGTGTTTCGGTAAAACGTTTAGTTTTTAATGACCGTAAAGTTAAATACTTACTTAGTTGGCACTACAACCAATGATCGGACTCGGCCACCTCGATAAAACTTCGTCAATCGCTTATGCTATGCGCGCACTAGTGCCAGTTGGTAAGGTCAATTGCAAACAGGTCTCCCTGTACTCGGTCTTTCCACCGGAGATTAGGACGTCCTCTGTCCTCTTCTGCGTGTTCATCCACTGTGGCTCGAATATAAAACACCCTTCTAGCCGGAGCTCTTTCTTCTATTCCTCAACATGACCCAGCCAACGAAGCCACTGGATTTTTATACGCTTTAATATGTCAGTGTCGGCGTACAGCTCATACAGATCATGGTTCCATCTTATTCGATACACGTCTTCCTCGCATATTGGACCATAGATGTTAGGGAGTATCTTCCTCTCGAACGCTCCTAATAGCCTCTCATCATTGGTGGTCAATGTCCACATCTCAGCACCATATATTAGGACGGGAAGGAAACGGGATTAATAAACAGAGCGTTATTTTCGTCAGTCGAGAGAGGGCTCTGCTTCTATTGACATTATTGTTGGTATTAATGCTGGATCCTACGAAGTCCTTGACGACTTCACAAGTATAATTGTCAACAGTGATATTTTGTCCAAGACTCCGTTACTCGTTATTTGTTGACACGAGGTATTTCGTTTTGTCCTCGTTTACCACTAAACCCACTCGACGAGACTCTCTTTCCAGATTGGAGAATTCTGTACTGACTGCTCGCGTTGATGCCAATGATGTCAATAACATCAGCGTATCATGACACTCTTGTTGAAGATAGTATCAGAGATGTCGATGTATGCAGCTTCCATTATTTTCTTCAGCCTAATGTTTAAGAAGTCAATTATATGCTTATTATATAGCCTTCTTAATAAGGCTTATCTCACGGTAGTGGGCGCAGGCCTAGTAATCACCTTTCTTGTGGATTGAGAAGAGTACGTTGAGGCTTCAATCACTTGACATGCTTTCATCTGCATAGAAGCTCATGCATGTGTTTTGCGAGTTCTTCGCCTCCAGTCTTGAGCAACTCAGCATGCAAGCCATCTGCACCTGCAGCCTTATTGTTTTTCAGCCGAGCGATGGCTGTTAAGACATCCTTATTGTCGGGCGCCGTTTGTGATTGGGGTTTTCGAAGCAGATTCCTCTGTGGCGGGATTAGGTACATATTGCCGTGGTCGCCATTAAGCAACTGCAAGAAGTGCACCCTCCATAACCTCATAATACTCCGACATCCGTCACCAGATTTCCTTCTTCGTCCTTGTAGGAAGAGTTCCCGGTTTTCAAACCGTTAGTCATGTTTGTTATTCTTTCGAAGAATTTTCGGACCTCGTTCCTGTCCCGTAACATTTCGATGTCATTAAACTCACGTATTTCTGCTTCTCTTTTCTTGCACTAGAAGAAGCGTTTCTCTTCGCACTTCAACTCTCTGTATCGCTCCTTAGCAGCTCACGTTACAACTTACGTGAAAATTATGGTACATTATGACAATATTTTTTGTGAAAATAAAATGTTCACATGTAAAACGATTTCCTAAGCTTAACTATAATAAGTATATACAAGGTGGGGGAGGACCTTATTATAGTTAAGCTTGGGAAATCGTTTTACATGTGAACATTTTATTTTCACCCTACCAAAAAATTATTAAAGCAAGTCTCTTTTATGTTTACCTATGCAATGCAGAATAATATTAAGTATTTAGTATATCCTGCGTAGAGTCCTGTGTGTAAAACGGTAGCGAAATAAACTGCTTATGTCAAAAATTTAACTAGTCCTACAGGCTAGTGAAATTTATTTCACCTCAAAGAAAGAAATTTATTTCACTTGAGAATCGTATTCTCAGTTTGTGTTTAGTCAATTCACTGTTCAAATCAAACTTAGAAAAATTTTAAGTATGTATGTACATATGTATATCTAAATGACGTTGACCGACAAAAGATTTAAAAAG